>CAUOFW020001045.1:0-144561 GCA_963454935.2 Ilex paraguariensis | reverse complement strand
GGCCATGCGGTGCATAGGACTTTGTCTTAGGTGCTTTATTTTGGCAGCAGCGTAACAAACGGCTTATTTGAATTACATTGTGTCAAAATTTAATTCATTCATGCTTAGTGTAATAATAACGCATCTATATCTAAATTTGTATAGTATTCAAGTGAATCTATATCTAAGTTTGATCGATTAAGTAGTTTTGAACCAAATTTATTACAAACCACGGAGAAAATACTAAATGTAGCGATTACACTATTTTATTTATTGTCACGTGGTGTCTCCAATCGAATAACAAATCAACGCAAATGGATCCAAGGTCTTCTCCTTCTAAGAAGCGTCTTCTTGCCGATCCGAAGCCGGAACAACGCTCCGTCACCGCTTCTCCGGACTCCGCCTTGTCTTCCGACTCATTATCGGATCGATTCAAGAGGAAAACCAGGGAACTCCCAAATTTATCCGATTGTCATGGATGTGGACTCCGAATCGACAACTCCAATCCCAAAGAAAGGCTACGAACGCTAGACAGCGTTTGGCGAATTGTACTTCTCTGCAAGAAATGCATTAAACTTGTCAATTCACGCCAAACATGCCCTTATTGTTTCAAGGAAATCCCGGGAAAGGAAACAGATTATTTTCAGTGCGGTGATTGCGAGCACCGAATTCACAGAGATTGTGTTGTGAAATTGGGGGTTTCGCTCCGTGGTCCTATTGCTCGGAGTCAGAATTTTCAGTTTGTGTTGATTGTTGGGTTCCTAAATTGCTTGTAAATTCGATTAGGGTTTTTGAAAGGAGGAAGAATAATAATAATAATATTGGTTTAGAACAGGGTGATTCTAGGGTTACGGGTTCCTCTAAGGTTTTGGAGAAAAATAAAGTTGCTAGTTCGTTAGAATACATGGTAAAGGATGCAAATTGTGTGGTGAATTCGGTTAGAGTTTTTGAAAGGAGGAAGAAGAAGAATAAGATTGGTTTAGAACAGGGTGATTCTAGGGTTACAGGTTCTTCTAAGATTTTGGAGAAAAATAAAGTTGCTAGTTCATCAGAATGCGTGGTAAAGGATGCAAATTGTGTGGTGAATTCGGTTAGGGTTTTTGAAAGGAGGAAGAAGAAGAATACGATTGATTTAGACCCAGGGGATTCCAGGGTTACAGAAGGTGATTCTAGGGTTACAGAAGGTAATTCTAGGGTTTTGGAGATAAATAAAGGTGCTAAATCGTTAGAAAATGTGGTAAAGGGTGCAAGTTGTGTGTTGGAAAAGAAAATCAATGTGGCAGCAAAGGCAAAAGAGAACGCATTGAGGAAAGCTGTGACGGCAAAACGGGCGGTGGAGTTGGCTAATAATGCTTTGCATTTGATGGCCAAGAAGGACGAGAATTGGAAAAGGAGCGAATCTTTGGTGACAAGTAGTGGTAGAACTGATAATACTGAGACTAGGGTTGTGGATGATGCAGAATTGGCATTTCAGTTACATCGCGCTATGAATAGCTCACCTAGGATTTCTAGGAATTTGTGTTCGATAAATTCGAGTTGTTTGGCTGTTCCAAAGATACGGGATTGTAATAGTAATTTGGCTGGTAAATTGTTGCATTTTAGAAGTTGTGGTAGTGCTAGTGTTTCCGGGAAGCTTGAGGTGGTTACAAATAGTAAGTTTAATGAGAAACTTGATAGAATTGTTTCCGAGTGTTCAGTTTGTGACAAGGATTTTGACAGTCATTCTAATGATGATTTGGGTGAGTTAAAACCGAAGTTGAAAACATATACTAGGAAAAGTAAAAGGAGGAAGGAATGCCTAGAAAATGGTGAGATTGGTAGTCACTCTGGCGATGGTCATAGAAGGCAGTCTGAATCTCAGTCTTGCCAGAAAGAACAAAAGTCAAGCAATGAGTTGGGTCTAAATGATATTACAGTTCGATGTCTACGGAAGTTTGATGGAAATAATACTGTGCTGAAGGATGGAAAATGCAATGGAAAGCCTGACCGTTACTTGTTAAAATATAGCAAGAGGCCTACAGGCTTGAAAGAAGTTTCAAGGCATTGCACGGAGTTTCTATGTGATGATGCGTATCTTGAAAATCCTGTCCTGCTCCCGGATTTCCTGTAAATTGTTTCAAGGAATCCACAATGTGCTCTGACGTGTCATTTCAGTGCTGTGCTGTTAATATGCAAGCAGGTGCTTTTGTAACTGTTGCATCCAAAAAATAGCCCTGAAGTATACAGGTAACAAAGGGATATCGCTTCTCTCCACTCCTTGTTATCATTGATTTGGATTTGAATTCTAATATGCTTCCAATATGGCTGGTGAAATACACAAAAATATGCAGTTATACACCTTTCTTGTATATCTGATTGAAGCCATGTGTGTTGGATTTTGGATTATTTTACTATCAAATGTTTTAAGCATGAATTGTAGTACCCTAATAATACGGATTATAAACAATTGCTTTGCTGTCATTTGAAGTACTTCGACAGTCATTGATTTGTTGCTAAGTTCATTGCCATGATTAGAATTCACATTTTTTTTGACAGGAAACAATGATATGATTAATAATATAAAATAAATTTTTTATTAGAATTCACATTGCAATAGAAAAAAATTCTGAATGTTAGTTTTCTTGATATGTTCCGCCTAAATGCCCACATAAAAAACGGTCAATCTCGGTGATATCGCTGTAACTACTCTGGTACTTGCAAGTTTTGTAGGCCCAGGGATGTTATTAACGTAAAAACAGTTGTTATGTGCTTATCCATTTACTAAATTTCTAGTTCCAATGCCATGGTGAATGCTTTCTTGCGGTTACGTTGTCAAACTACGTTTTATTTTTTGTACCAATGTTTGGATTCCTTGCCCACCTTGTTTTACCTTTATCTTCGTTAATGTAAGTTACCATTTCCTATTCAAAAAATAAAGAAAATGAGGAGGTTTGCTGACAACAACAATGCTTAATGGAATTGGGAGGAAAGGTGGATAGTTGTTGCTGGATACATTTTGCCCTTGTGGGTTTGTTGAGTAGGTATTCTGGAAAGGTGTCAGAAGGTTTTAGAAAAATTTTAGACATATGCTTGTAGTGGGGATTGTCTATTATGCTTTGGGGAGGAACTGGCCAAATTGTGATCTTTTGACATGATAGATTGTGTGTCAAAATTTCTTTTTGCATAAGTACAGCTGATACTCGTGAAATTTACCAGTTGTTCCAAATTGCACCATAGGAAAATGGTTAACATGCCGTCGAGACGATTTGGAAAGTATTATAAGAGATGGGAAAACCCATATTCCAAGGTTAAAGTAGTAAATGTAGTCATTTGGCGCAAATCTTATGTTGGACTCGCCTAGGGTATGAAAAATTCTCAGTTCTATTGCTGTTTTATCAATGTTTTCTGCTAGGGGTGGTTTGTTCTTTTTGTACTTGCGCACTGTGGTAGTGGGCTGCTTGATGGTGCTTTTACTGTTTGGGATACTAATGCATTTTTTGCCAAGTATGTGAGGCTAAGTGGGTCCATTCCAAAGAACGGTCCCATTATGGGGAGTCAAGAGTCTGGCATCTAAAAGTCGAAGGACTTGGGCCCTGAGTTTATGTCCTTCCCAATATTCCTTGGCCCCAAAGTCTTGACCTGCATATATGTGTGATATAATAGCTCTGTTTTAGAACGTGCACTCTTTTAAGGATATGCTTATGACTTATGATGCGTGACGCAGCATTGCATGACTCCCAAGGTTTAAGTGTGGTAATTATTGAGACAACCCTCTGATACAATTTACTCTAGACACAGGCAGATTTTTGTTGAGGCTAAACTTGTTCAGGTCACGAATCAGTAAGAGAATAATTTTTGTTTTGGTATGAGACTTGGCCTATAATAGAGTGCGATATTAATGTAAGTGTTTTTCTTTGCAGAACTTCTGTCTTTCTGGACCTAATCTTTGATAAGGTTTGATATTTCTACATCAGGTGGTATCAGAGTCCAAAATTGATCTGTCCAAAACACCCATCTCACAACACTCCCACTATTACTGTACAAACATCACAATCACCATCCACCATGTCTGCAATATCATCTTCCATCCGTTGTCGTCCTCTCAGGTTGCTTGCGAGAAATTTAAACAAGAGTTTTGCTTGCAAAGAAGGAGAACAGATCTGTGTCGTTGCTTGTTAATGATGCTCCAAAGTCTGCTCACTTATGGAGGAGAGTTGAACCAGAGATTAGAGCTCTTGAACCAAGGTCATTGTCGTAGTCTTTGCAGACAGTTAGTTGTGGTTGCTGGTAAGGGTTTTTGTTGCGTCTCAAATCCAAGTGGCTAGGGCTTCCCATGCTTTTCATCATGAGGAACTGACCTGTATTCGTTATCTTAAGTTGACCAATAGCCTTTATCCCAATCAAAGCCCAGTTGACCAATAGCCAACCCATATAACATATTTAACTTGATTGGACCCAACCTGTTCACAGAGCCACCCCCCTTACCTTCTGAAATTATGCAAATACCCCCAAACTTTTGAAAATTACATATCTTCAATTTTTTTTAAATTACAATTTTCGCCCTCAGTTTCTGAAATTATAGATTTGACACAAAAGTTTTAGAGATTACAATCTGGCCCCAAAAGTCTCTAAAATTACACATTGACTCCAGAATTTGCTTAAAATTTTCAAATCATTGCTCCAATCAAGATGGTCTCCAACGCCGAATTAAATACCAAAGTGGAGGCGTTATCCAAGTCACAAAAGGCCATGAATCATGAATTCACTTGGAAGTGTCATAGCTTTGAAAAAAAAATAAATATGGAAACTTTAAAGGCCATTCTCTTAGATAAAAGGGGCAAAGGAGTTGATAAGAATGTAGATATTGATCATCAACAAGTCATTGTTCAAGCCCACAGAGTGGTTGACGTTGACAAAGCGGTTAAGCTAGAGGTTAGAGATTTCCATGGGTTAATATTCCCGATATATTCCTTAATTGGTTGCATAGTCTTGATTGTTTCTTTAGATGGTATTGTCTGGCTAATGAGAGAAAGGTGTTTTTTGCATAATCTAAATTGAGAGGTGAAGCAAGACTCTGGTGGGTAAATTACCAGCAAACTCACTTTGATAGATTGTGAATGACATAAAGACTGCTATGAATCGTTATTTTGTTCCTTCTAGTTATAAATAATGAGCTCAACAGTTTACACTGTCAAATCAAGGAAGCTTGTCTGTCGAAGGGTATATAAGAAAGTTATTTAACTTGTTTGCTCGATTAGAATACCCTGGATTAAGAATGTGATGGTTGTCATCATGTATAGGCAAGGACTCAATTCACCAATTTCTTTGGGCTTAACACCATGGTAGATACAGTTTAGGTTGCCTATTTGAAGGAAGATTGGTTGAGAAAGAGAGCTTTTATGAGATCTTTTACGACACCTACAACTTAGAGCAAGATAACTACTATAGATGCAAGTCAAGGTAAGTCCATTAATTAACCGCAAGAGAGTTTTATTTGAATAAACCATCTCGGGCTATTGCTACTTCTTCTTCTTCTCAAGGGAGTACTAATCGTAAGACAAGATGTTTTAATTGTCATGATTTTGGTCATCTATCTTTTCAATGCCTTACAAAATTTGTTGTTATGATTGAAAAAAAAATTTACAAGGTGATTAAAGAGTTTGACGAGCCAAAATTTGAAACATAAATTATAAAACCCCTTGATATGGGCAATGATCAAAATTTCGTTTCAGTGCAATGTTTCAGTTACCTACAAAATGTTTCGACGTGCTTCGGAAATGTTTCGACCGTTTCAGAAAAAAAATAAAAAATTTAAGAATTATTTTTTCAAAACATTGGTCGAAATATACCAAAATTTCTTGAAAAATCTTGAAACATTCCAAAATAATTGTGTAAATGCATTGAAATATAACTAAATATTTCAAAGCATTATGAAACACTTCGAAGTATTAGAATTTTGATTCTATTATTGATTCGTTTCAGTTTTATTGGAAACAAAAATGTTTCAGATGTTTCGACCGTTTCGAAACGATATTTGGATCCTTGTATATGGGTGTGGTTAGTTTTGATGATTTGGATGATGATCATGTGATAGTTGTTATCCATCCTCTACTTATTGTTGATAAAGAAGTTGCTAATGACGAGCTTATTCATAGAGGAAAAATATTTCAGACAAGAGTTAATTGTGAAGGACATGTATACTCATTAGTTACCGACACTGGGAGTTGCACAAATGTGGTATCAGAAGAGGTTGTGAAGGAATTGAATTTGAAAGTTGAACCAGAATTGGAATCATATCATGTTATATAGATTACTAATACCAAGTTGAAAGTTGATAAGACATGTTCAGTTATGTTCACCATTGGAACCCTCAAGGAGACATTCACATAGTCATATTTGATGGGTTGCCTCTCAAGCTTTGTCACATACTTTTAGGGCCCACCTGGATATGATATCATGATGTGTAACATTTTTGGGTGTCAATACTCGTTCTTTTATTAGTGGGAAAAAAAATATACACTTGTGCAACAAATACGCATATAGTGCAATTGAAAAAAGGTCTCTCAGTGAGCTTCTCGATGGTATTATTTGTGCGTGCAAGATCCTGCACAATATAAAAAACGAGAACAGATCTCTCCCTTGGTGAACTCGAGTGAGCCAGTTGAGTGACCAACCACGCTGCTTGGAACAGCCTGCGAGGTCCGGTGGTAACCTGGAACGGCAACGGGAGACCCTGGGGGAGCGGAAGAACGATCCAGTAAGGCTGAAAGAGGTTCCTGGAACAAAAAGAACAAGTTAGAAGGGCGCCGGAGTGTTTTTGGCGTATCCCCTCCGACGATCTAGTCAGTCTTTGAGAAAGAGAGAGGAAGGAGAAAACACTGAGTGTGTATTGTAGTAAAGAGTTTTTTGTTGCATACCCCTCTTGCCTTTTGCAAGGAGTATTTATACCTCAAAAGCTCATGATTGCTGTCAGTGTAGTCAGTAGGTGATCATTAGGTACAGGCAGTGTGCGCACTGATTCTGATGAGGAATGTCTTCTCTTCTTAACTGCTCGGGGTCCCGAGCAATCAATGCTG
This sequence comes from Ilex paraguariensis, assembly GCA_963454935.2. Taxonomy (NCBI): domain Eukaryota; kingdom Viridiplantae; phylum Streptophyta; class Magnoliopsida; order Aquifoliales; family Aquifoliaceae; genus Ilex; species Ilex paraguariensis. The sequence goes on along the minus strand of CAUOFW020001045.1, from coordinate 137,527 downwards.
CGTCATCGGGATGCCGACGGTACAATGTACTCCTCTCGGGGAGGATGCAATAAATGCTCTGTATTAGGAGCATTTATTGCCTTTCATTTCCGAGCCTTACCGCATTGAATGCAGTCTCGTCAAGGGAGTGGTGCAATTAATCGTTTGTGTTCCCAAGTCGCGTGTCAGCAACGGCATGCGGTTTTCTTTCTTGATGTGATATCGTATGCCACGCGTCCATCCCCATTGGCTGTGGCCCCTGCATTCCAGTACGTTCTGACACTAATTGTGTAAGACGAGGTCATGATGAATAGCCTAGACTAGCCTAGGCTAATGACCTGTACGTCAATAGCTTATCCTGGAGTAGAGGAGGCGTCCAGGACGGGGTACACCTCGGCACCGAGGAAAGGCTCATCTCGGAACCGAGGGAGGGATACCGACCGAGGTACCATATCAGACCGAGGCTACGTGTTGGTTGTAAAACGTACTGAATGCCATGATCCTATATGACGAGTACCTCGGGGCGAGGACCTTGTGCGCCGATGGTGCTTGATCTTAGCAACAGTGTTTTGGTAATACCGAGGACACGTGTCTTCATCATGGAGCATTTCAGAAAAGTCCCATCAACTGCCCCCCAGCCTTCGATCTTCTGACACCGAGGGCACGCGTCGTAAGGAGACGAAGGGTTTCCCAACAACCACAAATGCTTCATCATTGCCTCGAGCCGCTTTCCCCGGCTTAGGATGTCGTGTGCATTAAATGCGCCGTTTCGTTTTTCGCGCCCAATGATGAAACTGCCACTATATAAATGGGGTTCCTCTTGCATTTTCTTGTTTCGCCATTCCGAACTTCCTCAAGAGAGCCTTTTCCTGAATCTTCGCCGGAGATCTCTTTCCTCTTCCATCGTCGACTGCCCATTCTTCCTTAAAGTCTTAAGGCCAGCAGACCCATCGTTGCTTCTGAACTTTCTGGAAGGAGTCGCCTAAAGTTTTCCAGAAAAAACTCCGTTTGACATTCGGGTGAGTCCTAGTTTCTTTCTTTTCTTCCTCCTATCCCTTTTTGTTTTCCGATGACTGGAGGTGTCTCCGGTTGATACCTAATCCTCGGGAAGCTTCCTCAGGGATTTTTAAGAAAAACACCCTCCACTTTCTCACTTTCTTAGAGATGCCTCGTCGTCGCCCTGCTCCCGAGAATCCTCAGGCTGGTTCTTCGGGGTCGGGAAAGTATAAAGTAAAGGGTGGTGAGCAGATTAATAGGTTTAAGGTCAAGTACGGCATTCCCCCGTGCGTAGACATAGAGGATTATGACCCGGTGGTGCACTCTTCTACCCTCGGGGCCGAGGATGCTATGCCCTTTTATACCAAGGCCATAATAGAGGGAGGAATTAGGTTTCCTTTACCCCCTTTACTTCTTCAGTTCCTCTCTCACTTCCGCCTCTTCCCCGGGCAGTGTTGCCTTAATGTCTTCAGAATAATTATGGGGGTCTTAGAGCTCAATAGGCGTCTCGGGGTAAATATTGGGCTCAACGATCTCCTTTTTTGTTATTCCCTCCTGAGAGTCATGCCTCACCAACACTTCTACCTCAAAGCCAGGGACCCCTCCATGTACCTTGTAACTCATCTTCCCGACTCGGACAAGGGGTACAAGGACGATATTCTTATTTTCAAGGGATCTTGGCAGAGAGGTGTTGGTCCCGAGTATAACGGCTTGTTATGCCCTCTGGAATGGAGAACGACAAGTACGTCGGTTCCTTCGGGTTTATTATTTTGTTCTCCAGATTTTCCATGTTCATGACTACTTTTTTGTTTGTGCAGATATTCCTGCTCGGGAAACAGCTCCTCCCCCTCGGTCGCTGGTGAACTTTGCCGACCTAGTCACGGTTTGGAGATTTACTGGTGACAACGGGTTCGGCCGGGCTGCCCACATCCTGCTGAATTACACCCCCGGGTATAAGAAATTTTCACAGCTTCCTCAGCCTTTTGAGCCTTCGCGGTGGTCTGAACTCTTCGATCAGGCGGCGAGGCAAGAGGTCGAGGAAAACTTGGAAGAAGACCCTGATCGGGCTTCGGAGGCAGAAGTAGAGGGAGTAGTTGAAGAGCTCGGGGTCAGAGAGGACTTTGTTCCTTCGGACGCCGAGGTGGGGACTTCGGGAGGAGATTTGTGGCCGGACTTCCAAGTTCTACAATCTCTAGACGCCGAGGACGCCCTCGAGGTCGCGATGTCCAGCACGCCTCGCATTGACCTGGGGTTCCTGAGGCAGAGGCAAGCCCTTGCTGCCGGGAGGGGTCGAGGATCGACCGGCGGCGCCCCATCTGCAGGGACCAGTTCCACCCCATCCTCAAGAGTTCTCAGTCGGGGTCAAGTGCGTGACCGGGATCCTCAGGTAGAGGAGGAGAGAAGGGTCAAACATAGGCACGATGGCCTCGGCAGAGGATCCAGGGCATCTTCCGCTCAGCAGCAAAGCGGGAGAGGCCGTGGGTTACCCCCTGCTCCTCCGCAACAGCAACAACAGGCAGCAGCAGACTCCCCCTTCCCCTCCGCCGACAGTGGAAGCCGCGGAGTGGAATCCCCGAGCCACCGATCACATGAACCGAGTGATCAGGGTCGATGACTCCATTTTGCTGGATCCTCATGTCGCCAATGCAGTGAGTGAGACACTGCATTTCGAGGCTGACATGGCGGCTCACAGGGGGCGATCAACGAACGTGTTGTTCCGCTCTATCATCCAGAATTCCCTGGTGGTAAGTTCATTTTTGCTTTGGTTTCTTCTCTCTCGCTTTCCATTTTTGTGATACGCCTTTTTCCCTCCTTTGCAGGCTACCCAACAGATCTCCATAATAGCTGCGCGGTACCATGGGTCTAGGATGGACCTCCAGCGGGCCCGAGAGCAGAAGGAAGAGGCGGAGGGGGCCCTCGCCCGAGCAATGGAGGACGTAGCTGCCAGGGATTCTACCCTGGCGGGGCAGGCTGCTCAAATCGAACAACTCCTCAAGGATGCCGAGTCGGCTAAGGTTGGCGCTGAAAAGCTAAGTGCTGCCCTTGCCGATGCTGAGGGGAGGATCACCGAGCAGACGCGGCGGCTTTCTGCCGCGGAGGAGAGGGCGGTTGGCTCAGAGGAAAGCTGTCTGGCTCTCACCCAGGAGCTGGACAGGATCAGAGCCGAGGCACTGAACAGGAAGTCGGAGGAGCAACTCCGGGAAGAGTTCGCCGATGACGTGCTCCCTGCTCTTGAGGAAAACAGCAAGGAGTTCTTCAAGAAAGGGTGGGACGAGGCGCTCCAGTCTGCTGGAATCCCGTCAGACTCCCCGCTCTTCCAGATGCACAAGTACGTGCCCTCGGCAGAGATGGAACGGGCCGAAGCAGAGATTGCTGCCGAGGATGAGATCCCAACGCCGGTGCAAGTCTCGGCGGATCTGCCCGAGGCAGTGATAGTGGACTTGTCCGAAGAGGCCCCGTCGGACCATGCCCCTGATCCTCATGTTGCTCAAGGTCTCTCTGTTGCCGAAGTACCTCTCCTTCTGCCTGCTCCAGAAGCTTCTCAACCTTTTTATGCTGACTCGCCCTCGGCTGATGTTGTGGAGATGCCCGGGGCCAGATGAAAGCCCCTTTTTCTTTTTGATTGTACTCTTTTTTCTTTTGTAGCCTTTGGGGACGCAAAGCCCCTCTTCTTGAAATAAATCATGAGTACTTTTTCCTTTTTTGCGTACAGTAGTGTTTTGTTTTTTTTTTTTTTTTTGGAACTGTCTTCGGGGGCTCGCCCATTCAAGAGGCACGCTCTTGTGTTTGCTTCGGGGACAGGAGTCCTTGAACTCTGTCCCCAAGGCCTTGCCCTTCCAGGAGGCTTGCTCCTGTATATGCTTCGGGGACAGGAGCCCTTGAACTCTGTCCCCAGGGCCTTGCCCTTCCAGGAGGCTTGCTCCTGTATATGCTTCGGGGACAGGAGCCCTTGAACTCTGTCCCCAGGGCCTTGCCCTTTATCTTTGTCGTTGGCAAGCACTTGAGGGAGAGAATACTTCAAAAGTAATATTTCTTTAGATTCATAACATTCCATGGTCGCATTACAAGTTTTTCATCCATGCCCTCTAATCTGTACGACCCGGCGCCCCCGATTGATATCACTTTGTAAGGCCCTTCCCAGTTAGGTCCCATTTTTCCCTCTGTTGGATCACGGGTATTGGCCGTTACCCTTCTGAGGACCAGATCGCCTATTCGGAATTCTCGCGCCTTGACCCTTCTGTTGTATAGTTGGGAAATCTTCTCCTGATACTTAGTTATCCTCAAGGCGGCTGCCTCCCTTCTTTCTTCCACTAGATCCAAATCCAATCCAAGTTGACGGTTATTCCCCCCTTCGTCGAAAGCTTGGGTCCTTATGGTCGGGAGCCCTACTTCGAGGGGTATGATTGCCTCCATTCCGTATGCCAGGGAGTATGGGGTTTCCCCTGTCGAGGACCGAGGGGTGGTCCTGTACACCCACAAAATGTTTAATAGTTCATCCGCCCATTTTCCCTTGGCTTTCTCCAACCTCTTCTTGATCCCATTGATAATTGTCTTGTTGGAGGCCTCTGCCTGCCCGTTGGCTTGAGGATAGGCAGGGGTGGAGTAGAAATTACGGATCCCGAGTTGCTCACAGAAAGACTTGAAACGCCCGCCGGTGAATTGAGTCCCGTTATCCGACACCAGTGCCCGGGGAATCCCAAACCTGATGATTATGTTCTCCCAGACGAACTTTTTGGCATCTATGTCGCGGATATGAGTCAACGGCTCCGCCTCTACCCACTTGGTGAAATAATCTGTGGCCACAATGAGGAACTTCCTATTTCCCGGAGCCTTAGGCAGGGGTCCAACTAAATCGAGCCCCCACTGGGCGAATGGCCAAGGGCTGGTCAGGGGGTGTAAGTCCCCCGCGGGTTGCCTGATTGCAGGGGAGAACTTCTGACACTGGTCGCATTTTTGGACGTATGCGCGCGCATCCCTTTGCATTTGCGGCCACCAATATCCCTGAGACATGATGCGGTGTGCCATTGATCGCCCCCCAGAGTGCCCCCCGCATATTCCTTCGTGTACCTCATAGAGAAGGTCTTGTACTTGGTCTTCTTGGACGCATAGCAAGTAAGGCCCCGAGAAAGACCTCCGATACAGTTTTTGATCCGGAGAGACCCAAAATCTTGGAGCTTTGAGTTTTATCTTCCTTGCTTCCTTTGAACACTCCGGGAGATCTCCTGTTGTTAGGAACCTGAGAAAGGGATCAATCCAACTGGGCGGCTTGTGTGCGTCCTGGATGACCATTGCCTCGGGAGCATGGTCTATGCAGGATGCGGGAAGGTATTCAATGGTGATCCTGCGCGACTGGGAGGAGTCCACCGCCGAGGCTAGACAAGCCAGGGCGTCGGCATGTGTGTTCTTGTCTCGGGACACTTGTTTGATTTCAATCCGGCCGAACCTTCGAATTACAGTCGTCGCCTGGTGATGGTAGGCCTTCATCCTAGGGTCCCTTGTCTCAAACTCTCCGTTAACTTGATTGACTACTAGCATAGAATCACAATGCACGATTAAATCGGTAACTCCAGTCGCCTCCGCTAACCGAAGTCCTGAGATGAGGGCCTCGTATTCAGCTTCATTATTCGAAGCCTTGAATCCCAGCCGAACGGCCTGCTCCGCAATAATCCCATCTGGAGAGGTCAGCAAGATACCGATTCCGGACCCCTTACTATTTGACGAACCGTCCACACACAAAAGCCATGGCGATCCTTCACAATTCGTTGGAGACGCTAAGTCGGGAGGAGGCGGTCCTTCTAAAACGGGATGCTCCCCCGAAAACTCAGCTATGAAGTCTGCCAATATTTGACCTTTTATCGCAGTTCGGGGTTTGAAATGAATGTCGTGCTCCCCCAACTCTACTGCCCACTTGGAAATCCTTCCGGAGAGTTCCGCTTTCCTCAAGATCGCTTTCAAGGGCTGATCGGTAAGGACAGTGATTGGGTGCGCCTGGAAATAATGCCGCAGTTTCCTTGCAGTGGTGACCAGGGATAGAGCCAGTTTCTCTAGGGGTAGATATCTTGTCTCTGCGTCCAGGAGCGCCTTGCTTATATAATAAATCGGCTTCTGGCGGTGCTCATGTTCACGGATAAGTACCCCGCTTACCGCAAACTCAGATACTGCCAGGTACAAGAACAGCATCTCCCCCTGGGTGGGGACGGATAAGGTTGGAAGAGTCCTTAGGTATTCCTTGATTCCAGCCAGGCGTCCTCGCACCCCCGGCTCCACATGTTCTTCCCAGCACTCTTGATTGCTCCGAAAAAGGGTTTGCATTTGTCCGAGGAGCGTGAGACGAAACGGTTAAGTGCAGCCAGCATCCCTGTGAGTTTCTGGACTTCTCGGACAGTGCGGGGGCTCCGGATGTCCAGGATCGCTTGAATCTGATCTGGGTTGGCTTCGATTCCTCGTTGACTAACCAGGTATCCGAGGAATTTACCTGATTCCACTCCGAAAACGCACTTTGCCGCATTCAGCTTCAGCCCATACTCCCTGAGGGTGGAGAAGGTATCCGCCAAATCTGTCAGATGATCACAACTCCGTTTGCTCTTCACCAACATATCGTCAATGTAGACCTCCATGGTGTTGCCGATCTGCTTTTGAACATCCGATTCATCAGTCTTTGGTATGTTGCCCCGACGTTCTTTAGTCCAAACGGCATCACTTTGTAACAGTAAACTCCCTTCGGAGTGATAAACGCCGTCTTTTCCTGATCCGGGGGATAGAGAGGGATCTGATGATATCCTGCTCGGGCATCCAGGAAGTCCATTCGTTCATATCCGGCAGTGGCATCTACCAGCTGGTCCACCTTTGGCAGGGGGTAGTCGTCCTTGGGACATGCCTTGTTTAGATCTGTAAAGTCTACGCAGACACGCCATTTTCCTCCTTTCTTCTTTGCGCATACCGTATTAAACAGCCATTCTGGGAACTGTATCTCTCGAATGGCGTCGGCCTTCAGGAGTTTGTCGATTTCCTCGTTGACCGCGCTAGTGTGATGCGGGGCCATACGTCGTGGCCTCTGTTTGACTGGCTTGTGCAACGGGTCAACATGCAGCCTGTGTGTGATTATCTCGGAGTCTACCCCCGTCATTTCCATCTCGTTCCACGTGAACACGTCTGTATTTCCCCTTAGGAACTCGATCATCTCCTCCTGTTCGGCTGTGGGCATTGAGGTCCCAACTAAGAAATACCTCTCTTCTTCTCCCTCTACCAAGGGCACCTTCCGGAGGGCTTCTACCGACTGCTCAGTTGGGTCGATCCGGGGGTCATCCATTCCTGGACGCCCGGACTGTGATTGCTATTTTTCCATAATCTCTTCCGGTGCTTGCCCCTTCTCCTGGCTGAACGCCCCGGCTCGAACGGCTGAATAAAAACAATTTTTCGCGGACGCTTGGTCCCCCCGGATCTCCATGATACCCTCTGGCGTGGCGAATTTTAATTTCTGGTGGAAAGTGGAGTGCACCGCTCCCAACGCATGCAGCCATGTTCGCCCCATAATTACGTTGTAGGGAGAGTTCGTATCGATCACGACAAACTCGGTGTTGATGACGAAGGGACCTGTGACAACTGGCAATGTGATTTTCCCCACGGGCAGGGCGAACGAGCCGTTGAAGCCGTTGAATCCGACGATGGAAGAGGAAAGAGATCTCCGACGAAGATTCAGGAAAAGGCTCTCTTGAGGAAGTTCGGAATGGCGAAGCAAGAAAATGCAAGAGGAACCCCATTTATATAGTGGCAGTTTCATCATTGGGCGCGAAAAACGAAACGGCGCATTTAATGCACACGACATCCTAAGCCGGGGAAAGCGGCTCGAGGCAATGATGAAGCATTTGTGGTTGTTGGAAAACCCTTCGTCTCCTTACAACGCGTGCCCTCGGTGTCAGAAGATCGAAGGCTGGGGGGCAGTTGATGGGACTTTTCTGAAATGCTCCATGATGAAGACACGTGTCCTCGGTATTACCAAAACACTGTTGCTAAGATCAAGCACCATCGGCGCACAAGGTCCTCGCCCCCGAGGTACTCGTCATATAGGATCATGGCATTCAGTACGTTTTACAACCAACACGTAGCCTCGGTCTGATATGGTACCTCGGTCGGTATCCCTCCCTCGGTTCCGAGATGAGCCTTTCCTCGGTGCCGAGGTGTACCCCGTCCTGGACGCCTCCTCTACTCCAGGATAAGCTATTGACGTACAGGTCATTAGCCTAGGCTAGTCTAGGCTATTTATCATGACCTCGTCTTACACAATTAGTGTCAGAACGTACTGGAATACAGGGGCCACAACCAATGGGGGATGGACGCGTGGCATACGATATCACATCAAGAACAGAAAAGCCGCATGCCGTTGCTGACACGCGACTTGGGAACACAAACGATTAATTGTACCACTCCCTTGACGAGACTGCATTCAATGCGGTAAGACTCGGAAATGAAAGGCAATAAATGCTCCTAATACAGAGCATTTATTTCATTCTCCCCGAGAGGAGTACATTGTACCGTCGGCATCCCGATGACGCAGCATTGATTGCTCGGGACCCTGAGCAGTTAAGAAGAGAAGACATTCCGCATCAGAATCAGTGCGCACACTGCCTGTACCTAATGATCACCTACTGACTACACTGACAGCAATCATGAGCTTTTGAGGTATAAATACTCCTTGCAAAAGGCAAGAGGGGTATGCAACAAAAAACTCTTTACTACAATACACACTCAGTGTTTTCTCCTTCCTCTCTCTTTCTCAAAGACTGACTAGATCGTCGGAGGGGATACGCCGGAAAACACTCCGACGCCCTTCTAACTTGTTCTTTTTCGTTCTAGGAACCTCTTTCAGCCTTACTGGATCGTTCTTCCGCTCCCTCAGGGTCTCCCGTTGCCGTTCCAGGTTACCACCGGACCTCGCAGGCTGTTCCAAGCAGCGTGGTTGGTCACTCAACTGGCTCACTCGAGTTCACCAAGGGAGAGATCTGTTCTCGTTTTTTATATTGTGCAGGATCTTGCACGCACATGTTTCTTCTTCTTATCTTTCTCCTTTTTCTGTTCTTTGATTTCAGAAATATAACCCACGATTTTTTTACCAAAGATTACAACTCAGTTAACTTGATTAACCCTTGAATCAAAAAAAAAAACTTAATCAATGGTGTCGTTTTCGGGTTGATCCATTTACTGCAAATATTTATACTTCAACATAACATACACCTGCATCTTCCCCCTCGTTCCTCCTTTGAGTTGAGCTCTCTGATCCTGCTAGCAAATGTGAAATCTTCGTTTTTTTTTTTCAAGCCCAAAAGTATGACCACCATGACTCAAAACTCAACCCCAGCCACCCAAACTCTACCCAAAAAAGATAAAAACGAACAGTCCCTAGGATATGCAAAAAAACCAGATGGTTCCATTCTCCTATTGACATCCAATTAATCCCAACCCTCTCCCCACTAACTGAAGCTTCCACAGTACCCCAAACCTGTGTTTTCCGTTATGAATCTATTTCAATTTTCATTGTTTTGGTGCTGAAAGTAAAGATTCTGCATCAAGATTGGAGATGTTTTGGGGGACTCTCACTTCTTTGAGCTATGCAAAATTGGGAGCGTAGGGCAGTGGACAGTTTATTTGATCCTTATGGTATCCATGTCATAAGCAATAGGGATGATCCTTTATTGATTGGTGGCTTGTAATGGTAAGTTTGATATTAGAATCCTTCTATGAAAGACACTAGGTGTGGAGATACCAGAATTGGTGCTGGTTTTTTGAGAAGGATAAGTGATGGTGTTTCTTTCAAGGGTGCTTTTGTGAAGGATTTCATTCTGTTGAGTGAACATCACTCAGGATTGATTTTTTTCTCTTTAAAGTTGAATAGTTTAAAGGATGGCTGAAGTGAGACACCTCCTAGTGGAGGAATTGGCCTGGGAAGGAAGGTTTCTTTCCTATTAATGCTGGAGTGCTGAACTGCTCATACCACGCTATTTCTAAAGACTCTAAACAGATCCTTGTGTTCAGGCATCCAAACGGCAACCCAACAAACCTTGACTTTCACTGATATTTGCAGAGGGAGTTCCTTGAACGGAGGGGATTGTTTGATGGAGAATGGCACGAGCTGATGAAAGATAATAAGGGTACAGTTTTGCATTGATCCATGGCTGGGAAATTTTGTTCTGGTGCCTCCTACCTGCTCCATTTCCAGGGTTGCTGCTATGAATTGCCCTCTTGATGTTAGTTCTCAAAACATTTTCACTATTTGGAAAAATAACTATTTTGTTTTCCTCTTAGTCAGTTCTTTTTAGTATCAGTGGAGCTTCAGTTTCTTTATAACAGCAGGAACCTCATCTTGCTTGTTTCAAATATCGCAGTCTTATGCATCCATCGTGATCAGACAGTCAAAATTGTCTTATAAAGCACACTGCTTTAAGGTGATATTATCATGTGGTGCCCATGAACCTTGTGAAATTTGACTAATAGTAGATTGCAAATGGTATCATATGAGAATAATTCTTGATAATATTTACTGCGAGGAGTATAGGGGGGAATTAATTGCCTACATATTTTCTTTTATTTATATGTCATCTCATTTCTCAATGTCTCGACTGCCTGTACACTGCAAACCACCCCCACAACACAATCACAAAAAAAAAAAAAACCACCTAATGCGTTGGCTTGAAAAGGAAGTTTTTTTCCCTTTCTCTTTAAATTCTGCTGTTTTATGACATGGTGCTTACTTCCTTCCAGGTACGAATCCCGCCAAGTATTTTTCAGCAACAAGCAAATGGAAATGTGGAATACGAGGGATGGAGGAGCTAATGTTGAGCTTACATGGTGATATACCTCTGGTTGTTCACTGTTGTATAGTCACCCCATTAGTTGGGATTCTGAGAGACATGTCAAAATGGCCGAAGGATGAGGAAACCCCCTATTCTTTCGTTTGGAAATAATGGTGAGGATACATTATTTCTGCTGTCGAGTAAATCAGTGACACTGCATTATTCTACATCCTTATCAAGCTGTACAATTCACGGGTTCAAGCTGATAACCTGTAAGTGAGGTGGTTAAACTTGATACTCCTTGCTAAGTCTTGGCCTATATAAAGGATTGATTCCTTGTATGCTCCTTTATTGCGTTCATAGTTTATGAGATTAGAATGCCAGGAAAAACTTGTTGTCGCGTATTTTGTCCAAAAGAACAGTGCTGGGCTGCAGATGTAGCTCCAAGTCTCTCCCTCTCTCCCAGCACCTCCATCTTCCACCTCCACATATGGTGATCTGGCTTCACACACAGGACCCATCCATGGCTGACCCACCAACATTCCCCTTTCTTCTTTCTCTGTCGCTACTCTTCGCTATAATTGAATGTAGGCATCCCAACCTCTTTTACCTACCCAGCACCATCACTAAAATGAACCCAATCACAACCACCCGTTGGTGACCCATCTGAAAAATTGTTATAAAACCCATGGTTTACTCTTCTCAAACATCAAAATCCATCAATTTCAGATTTACACAGACCGAACTTTCAATAGCCTTGTGAACTAACCACCTCAAATCTCCAATTGCAAAGAACATTCACAACCCTTTTTTTGGGAACTGGGAACAGTCACCACCTGAGTAGGCGTTTGTGTCTGCAAAGAAGACTGAAGACACGCTCAAGGTACTCAAATGGTGTATTTGGTAGGATGGATGAAAAAATTAAAGGATGAAAATTAGAAGTGATCTATTTTTTTTTCAAGAGATAAATATTTTTTTCTCCTTTGTGTTGGGTAAGAGACATGAGAAATAGAAATGATTGATTTTTTTGTGTCTAGTATGGATAAAAAAATAGAAGAAAAAAAGTATAAATGCATATTTCACTATTGGATTCATTAATGTATACATGATATATAATAGATAAATAAGATATATAAAAGCAAGAAGGACCCACCCCCTGGTTACAAATAAATAATATACATTTCAACACCATATTTATTTCTTCATTATCTTTTTTTGTTTTACCAATTTTTTGAGGAATAGAATTTGACGAGTTAAAAAGTTCATCTTTTTAATTTTTCAAGATTTTTCATCATTCCCATTTTCTTTCATCCGTCCCCAAACATAATATTTTATTTGTCATTCTCACTTTTGATCTTTTTAATTTTTTGTCTTACCAAACATAGTATAAGGCTAAAGAGAATTTTAAAGGACCTAAATCTACCTCAATATATTTTCATTTTCTTACCTCGTCATTAGTGAGTGACATAGGTCCACTTGATTTCAGAATAGAGGATTCAACAATGAAAATGAAGAAAAAAATGTATCAGAGAAAAATCACTCCCATTTTAAGTGTTTATTGCAGTAGGGTTGAATTGCACATGTCTGTTTTTTTGGTTCAACAATCAAAAATGTCCGGACCAACTTATGTATATCTCAATCAATCTTTTCTCCAGTCCAGTCCAATCAAAGACAGACCATCAACTCCACACTAGAACTAGGATATTTGTAAGAGATAACTCCCTCATTATCTAACCATTGAGCACTGACTAAGGCAAACTCTAACTACGAACATTTTCACCAGAGTTCACTTCATCCACTCCTAACAAGAAATTGCACAATTGATCAAGAAAAGAAAAGAAAAGAAAAAAGACATGATGGAAAAATTCATTCGAGAAGCAGATATTAGCCAAGCAGAATGACCAGAGAAAAACATACACTTGCTGCAACCAGAGAAAATTCATGACAAATCATTGGGAGGAAAAACAAATAAGTAAACAACTCAAAGAAACCCCCCTATGCCCACAGCTAGCTTGAGCATGTCTATACCAAGTTTAAGCAATGAGATCAACAAAAAGTAACACAGCAAAAAAAAATGTGTAACCAGAGAAAAGCAACAGTTACACCAACTACAACACACGAAAATTGTGCATTCCAGCAACATTGGTAGGTACAATATACTTGGACAATGATATCATCATTAAAACCCTTGATTTATCAGCAATAGATGCAAAATAAGAAGTTAAAGATCTGCATGCTGAATTTTCTAAATGTAAAAATATGATTGGAAAGAACTCTCAATCTCAGAGTTTGAACTGTTGCGTTCGGAATAAGGGAGGCATTAGAATCCAATAAATCACATGAATCCAATGCTTCTGGTTTAGGGCAAAAAAGACACAAGATAAGAAAAGGAGGATACAAATATTGGGACATTCACTGAATATCAAAGAGCATGTAATCATTCCCACATTGTTTTAGTCAGTCTACCTTTGGCATTAAGTCATAGACAACATAAGATTAGCATTGGCATGGTGAAAAGAGGATAGTTTAAAAGGGTAGTGAAACATAATTTTTTTTTCCCTTCCTGATTCCAAGCCTAAAGTGGACAATGTAAGCCCAATCTGGGAACAGCCAATTGCATGTATTTAAAGATAGAAGAGTAAAGGTCAAAAAAAATAAATAAATAATCCACCCAAAACCAAAAATAAACAAACTTTGTGACCACCCCAGAAATCATTTTCCTCCCAAGACTCTTCAGGACTTGCAAGAGGCAGCAGTCTCCAACAAAAATTTGAAAGGCGGCATTATCCTCAAGGTTAAAAGGGACCAACAAGGTGAACCATGAGCTGTTATGGGAATGACAAGCTGACTTGGTAAAACATGAACACTGATCTAGATCTCAGCAATGAAAACCAGGACATCTCAAGTGGAGAACCAGAACAACCTTCTCCCCAAGGAGAGCAATGATTAGCACAAGAAATAGTGGACAGTGGTTGTTAAACTCTTCCAGAGCATCCAAACAACCTGCCACATTTCAAAGAAGAACAAAACTCTTCCTCACTGCGCCTTGCAGAAATTAAAGAGTGAGCAGTGGTGCATTGACTTGAAGTAGGCTTGTCACCATCCAAAAAGCTTTCTCAATTTTAATATGTTTAAACGTTTCCAATTAGGAACAAAGAAAGCCAATCATGTATCCAAAAAGGCCATGAATAGCCAAGTAGCCTGCAAAAAGGTTAACAATGTTAGAAGAAGAGCAACGGAAATTGTACTTCTAAGATGGCCTCTACATCCAAATAGAAAAGAGGCGGGCGACCACTGGTGGACTCCAAAACTAGTTAAATAATAACCAAGAAAATCTAAGTTCTCACCATTACTGTTCAGAGACCCACTTAACACCATGAAACTTTGAGATGTGCAAGTGCCAATGCAAGAAAATCATAAACGAATCCAGCAGGAATATTGCCACTTGTGGTTGCCTATGTAAAAAAGTAGATGTCCAGCAGCAATAATGGCATTCAAAAGTGTAAAGACCAGATTCGAATGTGTATGTCAAGAAAGCATAAGACCCCATTACACCAAACCATCGAACATATTAGGTCACAAAAGTAGAAGATTATTGGTGCCAAGTTTCACACTTTAAAAAGATCAATCCACTACATTGAACCCCTTCGTCATGTCATGAACAAAAGAGATCCAACAGGAAACTTCAAACACTTTGCATCCAGTAGCAGTAGCACCTCCACTTCATTAGCTGCAACAGGACATTAAAGTAGATCCATCAGTACCACATTAACATGGAGATGAGGAATTTCCAAATTATAAGTTGCATACCTCAATTTCAGTAGTTATTTTATCCAGATCAGAAACTTCCAGCACCCCGGCGATCATAAGGTCCAGAACGTTCACGATTATATCGATCACCTCCACCATGACCACCAGAATCCCTGTTGCGTCCACCAAATCGATCTCCAGTCCGATCAGGACCATAACGGCTACCACCACCGCCACCGCCACCGCCACCACCACCACCATACCTGTCCTCCCTGCCACCATACCTGCCACCTCGAGCCTCCTCACCTGGACATTCCCTAGCAAAATGCCCTGGCTTACCACACCTATAACATTCTCCACCTCCAGATCCCCTACCACCTCCGGAATCACGATTGCGATCACGACCACGGTCGCGATCACGGGGGCGATCTCTATCGTTGTCTCTACCTGAACCTTGGTTAGGCTGAGCCTTATCCACTGTAATAGTTCGTCCATCCAAATCCATGCCATTCATTTCTTCAATAGCATCTTCCATTGCTTTCTTCTCATCAAAAGTGACAAATCCAAATCCACGAGAGCGTCCAGAGACCTTGTCAAGAACAACCTATATGGAAGAAAGCATTTTATCCAGTAAGAAACATAACAATGTATTCCAAGCATTCACCATAGATCACACACATCATGACATGATCAAAACTGTAGATGCTTCATGCTAAGAATTAAAAAAAAAAAAAAAACCGGGTGAGTGTGTGAATCATCTGAACCAGTGTTCCTAGAACAGACTCGACCAGCTGGTTGAAACCAGAAACGGCCTGTTAGCGGGTTTGGTCGTCAAATAGGATGCCTTTTTTCATAAACCAGATGGAACCACTCAGGTCACAGCAGAAGCCATCTTAAATTGGATGGATGAACTGTTTTGCCGACCAGAAATGAAAGCCAAAAAAAAAATATCCAAAATTGGAGGCTAACAAGATTTGAATGTGATTCTTATACTTAGAGTTAAGCAACCAGGAAAACAAGTCAACAATCACCATAGTCATCCTTGTGAAACATGAGATGTACAAGGATTTATCTTTTATAAGTAAAGAACTAACACAAAACGCGAAAACATGAGCTCATTAGTCAGATGAGCTGAGTTCAATCAACTAGGTGTTCAGCTTGGTAGGCTCATGAGCCTTGGTCTTATTGCACATTCAATAGCTTCTTACATAGGTTGAAGTGTACTTTCACCTATTCTGATGGTACTCATTTAAGCAAAAAAAATTTACATGACAAAAAAATAAATTGCAAAGATTTTTGACTTTTCCGGTGAGAGTTTACTAGACACTGTACTTTCATCTGTTTTTTAACATATCTACGAATTATATTGATCTCTCTTTGCATCAATCACCATAAGACATTCCATATGTATTCCTTACATGATAAAATATTGATGTAATCCTATTCCCAAAGAAAAATACTGAATAGAATCCAGTATTAACAAAGTCTAAAACAACACATGGCCCAGAAAGTGTTAAACCATTATACATAATCAGGCCCATGAATCGAGCAGAGTAGCTCAAGGAAAAAGGTCTTACTAGAGCCACAAAGGACACTTGATAAGGGACTGCAATCTGAAAATGTGAGATTTAGAGGAGAAAGGAAAATCGCCAAATTCAGATCAGGCAGATGTTCCAAAAGATGATTTGGAAGGCAATAGTGATATGTACCAAGTTGTAGAATGAAGAAGTGCCACCTCCTGGAAGTTGCTTGTGGAATTCTACTGGGAATGAGAGTTCCCTACCACGTACAACAGGCTGCGTATGAATAACAAAGCGACACACCACACCAGCTTGAGTCAAGAAAGAGCAATGTGGTCACCTAAGCGGAGCTTGAGCACCATAAAGTGTGGCTCAGCTTGGTCCAAGTAAGACCCTGAAAATTATGTGTATTTATTAACCAGTGGTTCAATGGAATGAGAGTTCCCTACCACGTACAACAGGCTGTGTATGAATAACAAAAGCGACACACCACACCAGCTTGAGTCAAGAAAGAGCAATGTGGTCACCTAAGCGGAGCTTGAGCACCATAAAGTGTGGCTCAGCTTGGTCCAAGTAAGACCCTGAAAATTATGTGTATTTATTAACCAGTGGTTCAATGGAATGCTCAGTATTAAAGTTTAGGCACTTCCATCAATGAGCCCCTCCACCCCTTTTCCCTTTGCTGGGAGCACCTGAAGCCAGGTACTAGCATCAAATACAGCATAACTCTGTTTCCAAATGACAAATCCTTATGTGATCATAAACATCTCCTTTTAACATAATGGTAGGGACTGTGTGATAAAACTGAAAATGAAGATCTGAATGATATATTGGAGGTATTGTAGGCCTTTAAGGTAGCAAATAGCATTTAAGGATAATTTTGTAAATTAAGGTTCAATCTAAAACTAGCCTTTCTCTTTTAGCACTAAAAATAATGTTGAATACCCCAGAGCAAGAAAAATTAAACAAGACCTAAAAAAAATCTGCTCAAGCGGCCATGGGGTCATGAATAAGAAAAGAATAAGAATATTTATGCAAATTAGCAGGAACAAGGAAACTTTCATCAAAGTCAAAACTGCCAAATAATCAGGAAACTCTCTTTTTCTGTCACTCGGTGGGGGGATGTGTGTGTGTGTGTGTGTGTGTGAGAGAGAGAGAGAGAGAGAGAGAGTACACATGTTCATCAAAGATTTCATGCAAGCAAACAAAAGAA
Organism: Ilex paraguariensis; assembly: GCA_963454935.2. Classification (NCBI taxonomy): domain Eukaryota; kingdom Viridiplantae; phylum Streptophyta; class Magnoliopsida; order Aquifoliales; family Aquifoliaceae; genus Ilex; species Ilex paraguariensis. Next base: position 120,281 of record CAUOFW020001045.1, on the reverse strand, counting down.
TACAAACAACCAAACAACATTACCTTTGCCTCAAGAAGATGGCCAAACTTTTCAAAAGTTTCTTTTAGGTCCCTATCAGCTGTTGACCACGAAAGGCCACCAACAAAGCAGCGGTACTCAACATCATCTGCCATGTTTCAAAATGCTGTTTTTCCCAGAAAAAGAAGGAACGTCATAAGGGGAAAGAAAGTAGTTCATGATGTACAATTTTACAGGTTGCGTACAAGAATGGAAGAGATTGGAACAACACTAGATGTAACTTGATTGTCAGTCAAGTTTATTAATTACAAAACATCTTTCTTCCAATCACACCATCATTCAACCAATGCACGATTCCACATGGAGACTCCCTTTAGAATGATGCATAAACCATTTTAATTTCCTGGAAAAAATTCACCCACAGCCTACTACACATTCTACTTTGGTTGAAATCGTTCTACATAAAGATGTGTTTCCATCCAACATTCCTGCAATCCTAGTGATTTTTGTTAATATATGGAGCAATTGCAAGAAAACATAAACAAGGAAATGCACAAAATGGTAATGAAGCAAAAAATTCATAGATATCATAACACCATTGTCCTCATCAATATTCATATACCGTATCAAAGAAGTGAAACCAGAATGTTGCCCCCTGTATTAATGACCACAAATTCCAGCCATTGGCGATAATTCCTGGATTGCCTTAGAAGTTCCCAATATTCCAAATATGTGGGACTTGTCAACCCATCTCTCTCAATCCCTAGGCCACTACACTTTTTTGCAGCAATTTCATTTTGGGTTTACCCTAATGTTTTAACAAAATTCCCAATCATCACAAGGGCTGATAATTAATGGTTTCACATGCTACAGCTGGATGGACTACATATCAGTTGATCCTACTTCCCCTCCCAAAAAAAAAATTCCTCATTGATAAATCACATAATAATAACTTTCCAGTTCTTGATTAGCACATAGGTATTGAAGCAAAAAAAAAGAAATTTGAATATTAAGGTGTAAGGGACTGATTTGAAATTGACTTGAATTGATTGCATTTTAGCTTTCGTAAAGTCTATAAAAAGAATTTTAGGTTTTTCGGTGGCCTTATTGATCACCAAACCACTAATAGCTTCAAGTTTGTCACTCCGAGGTTTCCCATAGACCATCCTCACCCCAAAATCCTTCCTTTTTGACAAATTCTGGGTTTTTCTATATGGATCTCTGCAATCCATTAGTTTCATGTTGTAGGAAGAGTCTAACCAACATACAATCGAATAATTATCACCACCATCATAAACCCCCCCAAATCCTTCCTTTTTATCAATTTGTGGGTTTTCTCTACAAGGGTCTCTGCAATTCACTAATTTCATGTTTTAGAGAAAATCTAACCAACATACAATCGAACTATCACTACCATCATAAGCAGAGCATTAGGCTCATGTAATAATCAAATTCAACGACGAGTACAGATCAAGAAAAAAAATGAATAAATAAACTATAATCAGTAAAGAGGGAATTAACTGATTATGTACCAGCAGAGAAGACTCAAACAGATCAAATCACAAGCCTTTTTGGGTATTTTGCGTTGCTTTGAGAAGAAGCAAACCCTCCAAAATATCTTTGATAGATAAGAGAGAGCACTTCAAAGGGTCGTTGACTAACGGCCACTCCTCCGAATCTGGACGGCTGTCACGCGTAAAGGCCCGTTAAAGTCAGTCCAATGGGTACGTGTGGGCCGTCAGGCCGGTTAACTTAAAGGGCTGGGCGTACGATCTGTTGATTGTCGGGTCGCCCCAACACCCAATCCCAATCCCATACTGTTGGAAAAACATATTCATCGTAACGGTTATACCACGTAGTATTATCGCATGATATCACTAATTAATAATATATAAACAAATAAGAAAGTAAACCTACATAATTAATAATATATAAACAAATAAGAAAGTGAACCTACACAAGCCAATAACTACCAGTCTGTGTAAGAAGATAATTTATACACTCTTCTTTCGTGTAAGTCAATAACTACTCAAGTGATAATTATTGTCGGAATGAGATCTCCTCCAATACTTTTTTTTTTTTTTTAATTTTTTTCCTACAAGATTAATTACCGAGTAATGTTATATAAATTTAAAAATTAGACTTGATTATGTCAACAATTGAATAGGTAGTGAGTTTCAATAAATACTAGAACACACAATGAAATTAATTGTTGTAATTATCAAGTCTAAATTGTATTCCTATTTCTCAAGTAAATATTCAATGCAATGGTGACACCACGTCATCACTGCCACGTAGTATCACCGTCCAATTAAAAGACTAAAAATAAATAAAATAAATCTCACTACTTTCATAACTACTAGTAACCACTACATTCAATCAGTAGCACAAAAAATTAGTGGGATCTTGTAAGGGATTTATCCGCGCGTTCGGAATGTCTTCCTCCCACTGAAGGATTTTGGCTGACTTGACTTCGCCCCTCTTGAGGGTTAATCACCAATAGCCTTTACCCCTCTGCGCCCGCAAGAGTTTATCCCACATCGGAAGAGGGTCGTCTCTCCCCCTTGCATATAAGTCTTGGCTTCATATGGAGGCTAATGGGTACCTTCTCCATATGAAGCCAAGGCTTATATGCAAAGGGGGAGACGACCCTCTTTTGATGTGGGACAAGCTCCTGCAGGCAAAGAGGGGTAAAGACTACCGGTAATTAACCCTGAATAACCCTCAAGAGGGACGAAGCCAAGTCAGCCAAAATTCTTTCGGAGGGAGGGAACCCTGTCCACCAAAAGGTGCCTTTTTGTAGGGGATTTATCTGCACGTTCAGGATGTCCTCCTCCCACGGAAGAATTTTGGCTTACCTAGCTTCGCCCCTCTTAAGGGTTAATCACCAGTAACCTTTATCTCTCTTCGCCCGCAGGAGCTTGTCTTATATCGGAAGAGGGCCGTCTCCCTCCCTTGCATATAAGTCATGGCTCCATATGGAGGAGGTACATATTTTCTCCTATATCTCACCCCTGCCAGACCACGCATCTCCACCCCATCTCTCTCTCTCTCTTTCACACACACACAATCTCTGCTATGTTTTAAAGGTAACAAAACTTGAAGTTGAACCAAGGAGAATATCTCGAGTTAAGAGATGGTCATTGTCAAGATGTGGTGGGTAATTTCCAAAGGGGACAGTCGCTGACTGAAAGAGACAAAGTTCCTCGCGCTTAACTGCTCAAACTTTTTAGTTTCTTCTTTTTTTTTCTTGAGAAATTTTAAAAATTTCAGTATATAAGTATATCACTGTGGCAATTTTTTGAGTGGGTAAAATATTAAAATAGCAGGTAATGAGTAATGATTTGTCTCATTGGTTTTAGTTTTCCAAGTGGTGCCTTGAGATTTTAATGGTTATAAATAGTCGGGGCGGTCCGAGATATTTTAGAGCCTAACGTGAAAATAATAAATAAGATCTTTTTATTTTTAATATTAATAATAAATTTAATTTTTAAAATTTTGAAATACAAAAATATTAATTAATTTTTTATTATCATATGTGAACTTGATGGTAAGAGAAAGATAAAATAATTGAAAAGTTATGATGTTAAATTTGAACTTCACTTTTTTTAGGGGTTTAAGACTTGAATTTTTTTAGTAGTTTTAGTTATATGGTTAGCTTTTTTCTTTTTCTTTTTTCAAAAAATTGAAATTTAGGGCCTTTTAATTTCATGGACTAAATTAATAAGCCCAATCTATTCAAGTTAAATATTCTGCTTGGGCTTAAATTTAAATTTAAATTTTTTGTGGGGCCTATTTTTTATAGATTTAGATTTTTTATTTGATTTACTACTAGAGAAATTTGAACACCGGTTGCCCTATATGGACTTATTTAGATTTAAATTAGCCAAAAAAACTTATTTGTTATGAAGTTTGTTTTTATTAATTTTACCAGACTATCCCTTCTCTTTAGAAGTGACGTAAAATTAAAAACTCCTAAATTTTAGGAATTTGACTAACATTAAAAATTTTTCTCTCTCATATCTATCTATATTCATATATAGGTTATGACTATATCGCTCTTATATATATATATATATATATATATATTAAAAATAAAAAAATAATAACATTCAAATACAAAAAAAAAAATTATTATTTAAACACAAAAAATAACATCATTTAAATACAAAAAATTATAGGACAATCTTTTAAGTGGGGTTTAAAGCCCAGGTTTTATTCAACTAATGATCGAGTTGGCCCTCATGTCGTGTCATTTTAGTTCGTCTCCTATCCGTATTAGTTGTTGCGTCAATAAAAACTATTTAATTTAAAAAAAAATTAATTTTATGTAAAGAAATTCAATGACTTAAATGAATTAGGTAGATGATTAAGTGGCTGTAGCATTTCTCATAAATGAAGCATGTAGTGGAAGTCATCCACAATTTAAATTGAAGAAAACAATGGCAAGACAACAAAGAACATGCAAGTTTGTTGACACATTGCCATCCACCCCTCAATTGCTGGCAGCTTAAATGAAGAGAGCTGTACAGCCAGCCAGCAAAGACTATTATCAGACACACACATATGCCAAAGCCTGTTTCATACTTCAATTTATAATTAAATAAAAGTTAGTTATTTAAGGTTTAATTTTAAATCAATAAAATTCTAGGGTCAAGTTACAAATCCAGAAAAAAAAAATTGAGATCAATATTAAATATTAAGATCAATTTCAAATAATTTTATTTTCGAACATCTCAGATTAAATCGTAACCTCACTTTCGTTTTTTCTTTTGAACAATTTTATTGAGACCTAATTTATTGATCTAATTTACTGAACTAATTCACTATGTCAATTGGATTGACTGTAAACTTCATCGAACATTAGAACTTAGTGTTGATCCAATAGTTCCAATGAAATCATGTCATTATGTCAGTAAATTTTTAGATCTAATAGCATTACTCTTTCCTTTTAACCGGCAATTGCCTTAGAAGTGGTGGTCTAGTGGGTCGCAGAAGGTATCCAACTAGCCTTTATTCAGTTGCCCTTTGCTGTGTAAGTAGAGAATTTATGTGTATGATTCTGTGTATTCTGTATCAAAAAACTTGATCCCACATCGACGCTGTAGCAAGGGTTTAGTTGGTACTTAATCAGAAGGTAGCCAATCCGCCTCTTTTCAGCTGCCCTTCATCGTGTAAGTTGGGAATTTGTATGTATGTTTTAATAGTTTTATCAAAAAAAAATCTTACTTTCATTTTGTTATACCTTCAACAGAACACTAAAACCTCTAATGTTACTTGGACATAATTTAGGTACATAATCTACTAAAAAGGTATATATGCACCAAATGGTATAAGTCTTCTTTTTTTAGACACTTGCGTGATCTTCTTTTTTCTTCTTCTTCAATAATAGGAGAGAGAGAGAAACCCAAATACAAATCACCAAATGGTACTGGTTTTGGTTCCATTCTTTATCTATCTTATGGGGGTTTCAAAAGGCCAACTCCAAGTAGGATTCTATTCCAACATATGCCCTGATGCTGAATCTACTGTCACTTCTGTTGTTCGTGAAGCAGCTGCCTCCAACCCCAACATTGCCCCAGTCTTGCTCAGGCTTCACTTCCATGACTGCTTTGTTCAAGTCTCTCTCTCTCTCTCACACACACACACACATTTTGTATCTGTTGAAGTATATATGATTCTTGTTTGTTTCATTATGGGCTGTTTAGGGCTGTGATGGTTCCATACTGATTGAAAATGGGCCCGATTCAGAGAGACATGCATTTGGTCATCAAGGGGTTGGAGGGTTTGATGTAATAGAGAAAGCAAAGGCACAGTTGGAAGCTTTGTGCCCAGGTGTGGTTTCTTGTGCAGACATTGTTGCCTTGGCAGCTAGAGATGCAGTGGTCTTGGTATGTATTTTTTTTTTTTGTTGATCTTAACATATTTCAGCACTTGGATATACAATATGATTCAAGGGTGTTCCAAGTTACACTCTCAACGAGTTATTTTGGAATTCAAAACAACCGAGTTGGGAAGAGAATAAATTGATCTATATTCTATTTTTGTATTATAATTCCTACTGTTTGTGTTCTGATTTGGGTTGTATGGCACAGACCCATGGACCATCTTACGAGGTTCAAACTGGCCGGAGAGATGGAGTGGTTTCAAATGTTTCAATGGCCGATAACATGCCGGATATTGGAGATTCCATTCAGCAACTCAAATCCAAGTTTTTTGGTAAAGGGCTCTCAGAGAAAGACCTTGTGGTTCTGAGTGGTACTGTAAACAAATCTCTCCTCCTCTCTCTCACACACATACACAAACACACATACGCATGCAGATTTGGTGCTTTTAGTTGGTAGACATTTTAAGGGATATGAACCAAGTTATATTATTAAGTCATGAATTTTTTTTTTTTGGGTAAATATCTCCAACTTTGACACCAGTTTTGATTTGGCCCTACAACTTTCAATTGTCTATTGTTTCAGCACGAATAATTTGTCTTTGAGCAGATTAAGGAAGGTATTAGTCGAGATGCACGCAATTTGCATTCGTTGAACCAAAAAAAACTCTATAAATGGTAGCAAAATAACACTCTATAGAGTTGGAAAGGTATTAGGTTTTTGGACTATTGTGAATACAATTTAAGGGTAAAATAAATTGAATGGAAAGGGTAGTAAATATTAAAAATATTAAAATCAACATAAATATTTTAAACCCAGACATAATTCAGAGGGCATCGATCATATTTACCAAAAAAATAATAGCCTTTCTGCTTTAAAAAATAATTATGTTTTTGATGGAAAAAAAAAATAGAAAATTAATGGTCCAACAAATAAATTTAATTATTAAGAAGGACCAGTTTGCTGTTCCTATCATATCACGAATTAAAAGCCATCTTATCCATCTTTCTATCTAAAGCAGCATGTTAAATGTGCCTCACCAACTCAATTGTAAATGTGATTGTGTGTAAGTGAGTCGAATACGATAGTTAGATACGTAAGGTTGAGTGTGATCAAATTAGACAAACATATAAAGAAGGCTCCACAGAGTATAAACCTATCAATTTTCCTATTTAAAATGGTTTTTAATTGGTTGCACATTAGAATTCCACTTTGACAAATTTGATGTCATTATGAATTAGAGAATCGAGAATAAAAAAGACTCTAGGCGTTGTGTGTATCGACCCGTGTACCAATGTAGCTAATGCATTAAGTTTAGACAAAGTGTAAGTGTTTTGCAAATCTGTCTCAATGACTTGTAAGCACATTTTCATACAAATTGTAGTTTACCTTCTACTCCTCCCTCTGCTCTCTCTAAGATATTACGTCAAAGAATAAGGGTTTTAATTATGTAGTGTCATGTCACTTTTCGGAGTGTATCGTATTCGTGTCAACACAAATCATTTAATTTTGCAACATCTTACAATATCCGTTAATCGTGTTTGTGTCTAATCTTATTTTGACTCATTTATCATTCGTGTCAATTAATCGTGTCATTTTTTGGTTTTATATCGAGTCGGGTTCGTGTCAATGCACAAGGCTTATGCATATTAGTTTAGATTGTTTGAATTTTTTATAATTGCATAATATGATTGTCTTTGCCAAAAATTTCAGCTGCACATACAATTGGTACCACGGCATGCTTCTTCATGACACAGCGACTATACAACTTCCCCGGCGGAGGTTCCGATCCGGCGATAAACCCCGAATTCCTCCCAGAGCTAAAAGCAAACTGCCCCCAGAACGGAGACGTAAACGTCCGATTGCCAATCGATCGGGGCAGCGGGCAGACATTTGACAACCAGATTCTGCAAAACATACGGGGCGGTTTTGCCGTGCTGCAATCTGATGCGAGGCTATACGACGATGAAGCAACTAGGAGTGTAGTCGACTGGTATTTTGGGTTACTTAGCCCCCTATTTGGATCATCATTTGAACAAGATTTTGTAAGTTCAATAGTGAAAATGGGCAGCATTGGTGTTAAGACTGGTTCTCAAGGGACAATTAGGCATGTTTGTGGAGCATTTAGTTGATCAATTGTACAAGAGGGGTGTTTTGGTGGTGTTGTTTGTGGTCTTGTTGATAATACTTTTTATTATATGGTGCACATACATGTAAACACTATCATCACATGACTTGTACTTAGAAAGAGAGCTACCGATGGATGAAAAAATTGTAGTCCATCGGGTTGCTCGAATATCAAGACTTTAGAAGTGATTATCTTGAGAAATTGAATCTTGTTTCTTGTCTCAGTTTGGTTGATGTATCTGTCAGCAACTCGAATATCAAGGCTCTAGAAGTGATTATCTTGAGAAATCGAAAATTGATTTTTGTCTCAATTTGTTCGATGTGACTCAGTTAAATTCGAAGTTTGTATTGTAATTGAAAGTTTGATTAGAACCAAGATACAATTCATTTGTGTTCACTCCATAATAAAGTACATACACTCTCTGGGTGTGTATGTGTGTAGCATTCTAATTTTTATGCTTCGAGAATATTCCAAGTTCAATCTTGTAATAGTTACTTTGCTCAACTTGATATGCGTAATTTACGAATAATTACACAGACAAATAATCAATTATGCAAAAATACAAATGACCCCCAGAGCCTTTGGCTCATCCATATCACAAAATTACACTGCCATGTGACTCTCCCTTGTTTTATCTCTCTTCACGGGAAGCTCTCTCTTTGAAAAGCTTTATGACTTTATTGAGATTTTTGCACCAGAAAAAGCTAAGTGACATCAACTTTTAATGCTTAGTCACTGATCAAACCTTTTCACCTTCATCCTAGTTACTAATTAGTACCATAGTATTATGTCCAATAATTACTTTTTGGTACTATATTACAATTTTTTTGAAAAAGGGTCGTAAGGAGAATCAGAGAGAAGATGTGGAAGAAAAGACTTGGAATGGATTTAGGAGTCTTTGTGCCAACCGTGCCCCTTCATATTCTTTCATATTCCGTATTTTGTTGCTTCTTAACTTGTTTTTTTTTGGATCAAACATTTTTAAGTTTAGCAAAGAAAGAGTAGCATTTAGAACGACAAGAATATATATTATTTTTTGGATAGACCGACGTAACTCTCGCTTGTTATTTGTAAATGGTAGGCCTGGTCAATTGCCCGGCCAAGTTTTTTTAATTTATTTTCACAATTAATAATCATAAATAAATCAAAATAAGATATATATTTTCTATATAACTTTTGAGGTTATTTATAATCAATCCCGAATCTAAAACTTTTGAGGTATTTTTTTTTATTGTAAACAAATCTAAAACTAAAACCTTGCATCTCAACTCATAAAACTTAAAAAATTTAATGATATAGTACCAATTTTTTTTTTCCCGACTCCTTTATTATCTGAGCTGCTCTCTCATTGAGACCATTACACTGTCAAACTTCTTGTCATCCAGAATACTTTTGACTAGGGGACTTGACTATGGTATTGAATAAAAAAAATTGATACCCTACCTTTAAAATTTATTATTTTTGTAAGTAATTTATTACAAATTTGAGTTTCTACCCTTTTTTCAACCATTAATTAATGTTTCACATCAATTTGGTAGGGGTTCAGATATTTTTTCAATCCAATTATGATAAAAAAAAAAAAATTGATTTGGTACTTTAAATTTTTAACTAATATCATTCAAAACAAATTACATATCATTCAAAACAAAAATAATAGTACATATAATATTTTACAAGATACCTTTGGAGTAGCCTTATTCTTCGTCATGAATCCAAAGATCTATTATCTATATCTATAATAATAAGATAAAACCACATTTGAATCTTTAAAGTTTGATAAAAAAAAAAACTCTAAAGTTGAGAAAGCATAAAAAGGACTCAAATTTAATCTACTTTTAATTTAATGGTACATATTTCATCTCCATTATTCTAATTTAATCCAAAGGTTCATAATGCATCTCCGACAAAATTTATCCCGCCCAAACCTTTTGTACAGTGCCCAACTCAATTGTCTGACACATAATCCTCAACGTCTCTCTTCTTCTTCTTCCTCTCTCTCTGTCTCCTTCTTTCCAACCTCCCTACTCTGTCTCACCCATCTTCGGCCACCCCACCGTCGATGACACGGGTGTCCAGGTAAGCTCTCTTTGCCTCTTTCTCACCTCCATTTCTACGCACGCACACACAGTCACACACAGTCGAACAAACATATCTCCACCCACCCACCCTGAGCACGCATGCACATAGTTACACACACACACACACGCACATAGCACAACACACCCAATTTGTTAATCTAGGCTTTTGAATTGGGTGTTAATTTAGGGTTTTAAATTGAGTGTTAATTTCTCTCCTCTTACTTTATGCTTTCCTCTATCTCTTTTGTCTCCACCACCTGTGCCACACTATGCCACTGCCCATTGTCGACACCAAACGACCCCAAGCATCTCTTTCTTCCCTTTTCTCTTCCTCTTCTATCTGACTCCCTACTCTTCTTCTACCCCTCTCTTTTTGCTACCATCGCATTACCCCCTGCCCCTCAATCCACTACCAAATATCCCCACCATAGACCCATCAAATCCACCCCCACCCCTACGGCCCACAAAACCACTCCATAGACATTACCACACCAAAACAGCCGACCACTGCGTCTACTCCTTTCCTCCTCTCCCCCGTGACCACCAAACACAACCCACTGTCCGACCTTGGACATAAACTATTAGATAAAATGTCTAGTAGAGGCAAATGAAAAGAACCATTAGACCGGGTTTTTGGGTAGATTGTGCAGGAATCAATCATTCATTTAACCACAATTAATTGGTTTTTTTTTTTAGTTTCCAATTCGCTTTTCATTTTTATCTTTAATTGATTGCATAAGTTTTCCTATAAAAGCTCAATATGGTCCGATCAATATCTGTCAAGGAATCTATATATGCATCTTTGTTGAGTTTCATAATATTAGACGGTTGATGATTTATTTTGTGGGTGGTAATCAATGGCATGTGGTTATCGTTGACGAAAACTATGAAAAAATTGATCACATTTTATGAGGTTGCTAAAGCATGTTTTTCGTTCTCAAGTTCAATTGTGTGTGGATTATGATTATAATAATGATTGGGTTATGTAATTAGTAATTTGTTAATTTTTTGTTCTCTATGTGGAAAAGTTGTATGCTCTAACTCCTCCATATTTTCCTAAATAGTTTGTTAATTTCCTACCATACAAATGTGTGTGTTCTTCATTATTTTTTTTTGGATAATTTAGGATAATGGGATTGATGACAATAATTCTTCCATTTAGTTGATCTCTAGATTAATTCTTCCATTTAGTTAATCTATAGATTAATTTGTCCATTTACAATGCCTTTATATTCCTTTTTACATATGCATTTGCTTTTGAATGCTAGATTTTCAGTTTGTTTGTGGGACGTTGTTCTAAAGGACTTGAGGCTATCGTTATGATATCTCCTATTCTTTTAGATGAATGTGTTTCTAATGATGAGTATTTAAGGCTAATGACGTGGGTTGTTTACAACCATTGTCTTTGTAGCAACTGTTATTCTTCATATAAGGTGTTTGATAAAATGCATATGAGATGTTTGAGCATTTTGTGCATGTATGGATTTGAGTATGATCCCCCAATTGACAAATCAACGACCCCACTTGCTTTTTCTTTTTTATTGATACTTGTTTGATTAAAAAGGAAAGTGGTCATTTTAAGTCATGAAAGTGGGCATTTTTCTTGAATTGTGAATTTGTTTAGAGTTTCATAAAATCTTATATTTAGGTTTTGTAAGTTATTGCAGTGAAGAAAGCACAACATCTAATAGTGACCAACAACTCTGAAAATCTGATGAGAAATATGAAGTGAGGTATGACCATAAGTTTTAATAATTTCTTTAAATTGATGGATTTTGGTCTGATTTTGCTTGGATAGATGTAAGGAGTGGTCGAATTTGATGACTTGCCACGCCATTAAAACGCCTAATATCCAAATTCAGGAATTTACTCTAATTCAAGTTTTTCAAGATGTTTAATTATGACTTCTTAGTTGAGAGGGTCTACCATGTTTTTCTTTTGTTGGGAATTGGTGTTTCACTTGATAAGTTTGTTCATCCTTTGTTTACGTAAATCTGGAATATGTTAAAATAGCTGTGATTCATTTGGGGTTTGCAAGAGCATAAGCTTCATTGTTACTCTAGCATTTGTGCACTCATATTGTTGAGTATCTTAGTTCTTTTATGCTAAGCTAGTTGCATTTTTTATTTCAATAAAGTAGATTAGTGAGTAAATTACATAGGAGGTGCACCTAATAAGCTCACATAAGTGATCAAGTATCTTATTTACGTTAGTTGTCTTTATGTTTCGATGCATTCTATAATTACTGCATTTCTTCGAACCAAAACAATGGCAAAGCCCCTGCCTTCACATTTTATTGTAGGGTATATATAGAAGCTAAATGACCCATATTGAGTTTGTTTTTCTTTTTGTAGTTCGTTCAATCCTTTTTACTTTTTTTTTTTCACTTGGAAGCAATTCCTTAGTTGCAGGGTGGATTTGGAAGTAATTCTTTATTTACTTTGAAGCCAGAGGCCCAAGGATTATTGAGATTTAGGTTTGAAATTTGAGATATGGTCTGAAATTATATCTGGTATGTGCTATGAAACTAGGTTTGTAGTTGAGATTTAGTAATTGTATTTTTGAATTAGAAAAGCATGTTGTAGTTATGGCTTATGGGTATTGGATCTTTTGGTTAGAAATGATATGAGTCTGAAAACATCAAAAGAAAACATGATATTTGCTTAAACAAATGATCTTGCAATGGTTGACAAAAGAAATATTTGTAGAAATTGGTAGTTCTGTCTTCTACTTATCGTTTAAATTGGGCGGGTTCTCTTTTTGTGATCAAAGCAACGACAAAGAAATGCACCCATCCAGGTATAATTGGTGGCTCCTTTTTAACTTCGTTACTCCAAAATTTCAAGTCGTTCATTAATCCAAATGTACGTGCTCTTATTTTAGTGTTGCTATGAATGTATCACACTCTATAAGGTCTATACATCATCTTGCAACTTAACAATAACATCTTTCTTTAATTTGTTTCATTTATCACTTGACATATGAGATCCACCAGTTAAGAATATTAATTCACAATCTATAGATTATGGTCATTTTCTCATTGTGAAGTGGATTGTATTGCCATAGAAGAGACTTTTCAAGAGTACGCATTATATTTGTAATGAAACACATGAGTTTGTGGGCATTATTTGGTATAAAAGGTATTTATATCCCTTCTCTTATCTCCACTCAGTTTTCAGTTTCATCATCTCTCTCTCTCTCACACACACACAATTGATTATTATTGTGGTTGGTTTGTTTTATGTTTTTGAGTTTAATTATGTTGTTAGAATTTTAGGCATCATTGTTTTGTAGAATAGCTAAGATTGAGTTATCATTCAGAAAAAAAGTAAGATTAGGTTATGATTGAATGTGTCTAATTATTTTTGACACAATAGTGTTACTTGATTAGCACATGATCATAGTTTGGTTATTGAGAGAGAATTGGTGAAAATGGACTTTAATTTTTTGGCTTGGAAATATAGGACACATTGTAAAACTATGCTATGATGATAATGTGTGATTTGTTGAATTTGGTCCTCATTGTAAATTGTGCTTTAAACTTTCTTCCAGTTGAAAAGTTCGATGTGAATTGCGTATATAGATTCGTGAGTGAATACTTTTTTTTTTCTTTGGAATTTTTTTGTCGTGTTTTTTAGCGTTGCTATGAAATCAGTTGATGCAAATACATGGTAAATTAATTGTGCTTTCAATTTACTAACTCTTATCTATTTATAGTTTTACGTTGGTTGCTTTCCAAATTATCTAAGCGTTGGATGTAATGGATTAAAGTACATTTTTCCAATGTAAAATCGGTAGGGTTCCAAGAAATGATTAAACACTATTATTGTGAAGGGGCATTTGTGATTGATTTTGGTCAAATGGTTATTGGTGTGGTCACTTGACAGACTTTTTTTTTAATAAGAAGGGAGTCTCTTTTCAAGTTGTGGTTTACAAATATTTTTAATATGTTATTGACGAGAATTTGGGTTACATGACTATGTACAGAGTTGGGTCAAAGGGTTCTTACTTGAACCCTCATTTTTTTTACTGGTAGAATTACCTTCATCACCCTTAGACCTAGTATTGTCTTCTAAGCATAGTCGAACTTTATGAATTTTACATTCTTCGTATTGATCGCATTAAACCTTGAATCACGTTGTCGAAAACTTAACTTAACATGAGAATACAGAATCTGTTGATTTTTTTGTTGCGACCTTTACATTTGATTTTAGTTATAGTAAATTATATTATTTGTTGCATAGTTTTGGTATTTTAAGTAACTTAATATTGAAATCGGATAACTTTTCATTTGGCAAATCTTAATGTGGAGTTGTTTTAGGTGATGTTTTTAATCATGCAGGTGTTGATATTATGTGAAATGCTATGGAGTCAGTGCGAAAATGGAGCTTAAATAGTCATAGAAGTCTTGATTTTTTTTGTCTCTTTTTGTTATTATGCTATAAATGTTATTTTGGGTATGAAATGATGTTTGTTATGGTGGTTGGATATGTATTGGTGATTATGGTGGTATGGTGTATTATGATAATTGTTATATACGATTGTAAATTCTGTAGACAGATTTAGATTTTTCTAAGTTCCTATTTTTAAAAGAAATTTTGTCGAAATTTCTAAAAAATATTAGAGATTAACTTGATTTCAATTTATTATATTAAAGCAAATGAAGTAAAAATTATTTCAAATTAACGGTTTGTTTTAGATTGCAAAGTGTCTCGAGATAATGTAATATTCTTTAAGTTTTAATTTATTTTTTTGTTATCTCATGCATTTAGGCACGAAAAATTACTAGTATTGAATAATCTTCACCACACAATGGATGATCTATAATTGAAATAACTAATAATCTAATAATGAATGATCGAAATCCAGTGTACATGTGCTACTTTTATTCTGCAATCTGAGCAAATATAAATTTTTTTTTTTTTTTGGTTTAATGGCTAAGAGTATCCAGACCAGCTTACGTGCATTTTAACTAATCTTCTCTCCGGTCCAGTCAAAGGCAGATCATCCACATCAGAATTAAGTTATTCATGAGGAATAAATTTTTCATGACTTAACTCTAAAGAGTTGTCAAGATTCAAATTTGAAACGTCTGAGTTTACAGCTCATTATTTTTACTACCTTTAGAATTGAAATAAAATTGTTCTCTATTGTGAAGAGGGGAAATTAAAAGACAGTTATTTATCTTTTCTCTTTTTCAAAAACTTCATGTTATTTATATACAAAATTCAATTTTTATTTTTAAACTTGTATAAAGGTAAAATGTGTGTTTTATTAAGAAATATTTAAAATGAGTAATATTATTGAGACATAATTTAGAAATATAAAAAATTGTGACCAATGGAATGATAGTAGAATGCATATAATGATGTAATGAGTCCCATCATTAAATGCATTCTCTATCACTTCATTGGTCATAATGCATTGTGTCCCAATAGTGATTTAAAATTTGGCTAGTCAAAGGGGTTAACTGCAAGTTGAGCTCAAACCTCAAGGGTTTGAATGTAATTTCTAAAACTACAGGGGTACAGAGTGCATTTGCACTAAACATGAAGGCGTACTACTGTAACTCACTCTAAAAAATTAGGATAAAACTGTCATGATTTTATAGTTTGCTATTTTAAGTCGAGAACTACTATGCTATCTAAATTAAAACTCAAATCTCTACACACGCGTTTATAAGATGAAAGATTCAGGTTTTGATCCGAGTAAAATAACATTTCTCTTTTTAAGCCTTTGGTTGACATTACAAATTAAAAACCACTCAGGATTAAACACAGCACAAGTGAAGGAAAACTTGCCATCTAGGAGAGAGAATCAAGTCTCTTGCAAATTAGGAGTCATTAACCCATAAAACACATCCATTGGATTTCCGTTTAATTATGCTACAATGAAGGACTTTCAATGGGTGATTGAACCAGTCACATAACAACGGAAAAGAAACAGGGTGAGAAAGACAGAGAAAGATAAAGAAGAAGAGAGGAAAAACAAGAGATATAGACACAACCCATTTTCTTCTCTTCTTCTCCCTTTTCTTCGTTCTTTTCACTTGAACGTTCGCTGACGCCAAATATAATAAGTTAAAGAGCTACAAATATTTGAGAGTTTCCCTTTTTTGGTGAGGAAGCACATTCAACACCAAAGTTTTTCTATAAAAGGAAGAAAAAAATAAGCATTCTATCTCTCTCTCTCTCTCTCTACAATATATGTACATATTTGATTGTATATGTATCCGTGTGTTGCAATCAAGTAGGGTTTCATAAGATATTTCTTATAGATTAAATTCTTAGAGACCCTACCCTCGTTTTCAAACGATATGTTCATTTAAAAACATACTCTAGAAGAGGTTTTTGCTAAGATGAATGCAACTTCTATGTATTTCACATCACATTTTCATAAAAAATGTACTGATGCTTACCAATTCGAATCCAGGGAATAAGGAGAGCACTTAGATCGATATGAACGCAGATTTTTGCAAAATGACTTCACGTAGCCAGTTCAGCAATCGTATCTATTTGAATATATCAAATGATATGTCTATGTGTGTATGTATGTGTATATATATCAGCAAAGTTATGTTTACAAAGTTTTTTAACAAGTTTTATATCCCAATTAATGTGGAACAATCTCTATCATTAAATATTAATGAGACTTACTTATTTGATGGTGAAACTGTGTCACATTACTTGGGATGAAAAATTTGATAAGATATCTTGGCCAACATCACAGTATATATATATATATGAATCGAGACATGCAAATGCATGCATGCACGTAACAAGAATGTCTTCTGCTTCTTAACCAATTAGTTTTGAACTAACTCTTTTCAGGCCGAGACTATGCATCATCCACAAAATACTAGTTCCAAATCTATGGCTCCAAGCAAATTTAAAAAAGCAATCGGGGTGGTCAAGGATCAGACTAGCATTGGCCTAGCCAAAGTGAGTAGTAGTAGCTCACTATCCGACCTTGACGTAGCCATTCTCAAGGCCACCCGGCACAAAGAATACCCGGCCGATGAGAGGTACATTCAAGAAATAGTAGGCTGGACATGCTACTCTCGTGGTTTTTAAGTGCATGTGTGAGAACCATCTCCAAACGTCTCAACAAGACTAAGAATTGGATTGTGGCACTGAAAACCCTAATGTTGATCCAACGACTGCTCACCGACGGTGATCCAACATACAAGCAAGAGATTTTCTTCGCGACAAGGCGTGGGACCCGCCTTCTCAACATGTCGGATTTTCGAGACACTTCTCGATCAAATTCCTGGGATTTCTCTGCATTTGTGCGTACTTATGCTTTGTATATTGATGAACAGCTTGAGTTCAAGATGCAAGGCCGGTGGGGAAAACGTAGCGCGTTTTCGTATGAGGACGCCGAAGAGATCGGTTCAGCTGCCCTTGTTGTGAGAGCCACACCGGTGAGGGAAATGAAGAATGAACAAATATTTTCAAGAATTCGGCATTTGATGCAACTCCTAGAGAGGTTTTTGGCTTGTCGACCAACAGGTTTGCTTTTGTACTACCACGCATGCATGCACTGGTTGCTGGCCGGATGGATTCTAAATCTAGACGTTCTGAGTTTTAATCCTGACAATTTTTGAGAGAAATATTTTTTTATAAATATCTTAATCCCAACATAAAACACCTACCTTTGACCGGATTGGCAATGACAAAGTCAGAAATTCTGTCTAGAGTGAATATATTACTAACAAAATTTAAATATTTTTCTTCCAATCAATAAAAATAAAATAATGTATTTAAATTTACAGCATTGTATTTAATACTTAAAGATTTATAAAATATAAAAATTATCAAACGTCGATAAATATGGCGTATACAAATAAAAACAAAAAAATAGGTTAATTACAATCATTCATAACAAATGAGATTAACTACATAAAAGATACTATAATCTTTCTCTATGTAACCGATCAAGCTATTAGTCATTGATCAGTTCATTATGTTATTTACCCTAGTTTTCATAATATCTAAATAATTTTAAAAATGAGTCTCACATATCAAAGATTTGTCTAGATGTATCCATAAAGAATTCAAAGCATATCCAAAAGTTCATAATTATTTAGTTATATGATTATACTAATTGATAGAATAAAAAATAATAAAGTGGACAAACTTAAATATATTTATAATAATTTTAAATATACACAAATAATATTTTTTTAAAAAACATTAGGGTGGGCCCGTGCCCCTCCTGATCCTCGTGTGACTCCACCACTGCGAACTGAAGAAGAGATTAATCAAGGTATGTGTAAACTGATCCAAACACTACTAGCTTATCTTTGATTTGATCTAATTTGTTAGCCGTATCATTTTCAAATTTACACATAACTCAAGAATCAAAAATCCTATCATTTTCAAATTTACACATAACTCATGAATCAAAAATCCACAATCAGGGTCGTCGTCACTCAACCAAACCCACCACTCATACTCTTTCCACAAACAAAACATTCACTTGGTCGAGATTCTATGAAACTAAGTAGAAATTATTTACAATGATTCCCGGCCTAATTATTAGCTCACTAATTTCATATCGTATCTTATCGAGAACTGACGCTTCTAATTTTCGAAATCTATTTGTATATACTATTCTTCTACTTGGTTTATTTCTAACCCTCAATCTTTGAATAGGTGCAGCAAAGAACAACAGGGTTGTGTGTGTGGCTC
Organism: Ilex paraguariensis; assembly: GCA_963454935.2. Taxonomy (NCBI): domain Eukaryota; kingdom Viridiplantae; phylum Streptophyta; class Magnoliopsida; order Aquifoliales; family Aquifoliaceae; genus Ilex; species Ilex paraguariensis. Next base: position 101,518 of record CAUOFW020001045.1, on the reverse strand, counting down.
TCTACCCTATAGTGAAAGAAAGTTTCCAGCTATATTATGATATAACAGAAATAATGGGCATACTAATTGATCGATTCATGGAGCTTAACATCTCCGACTCTGTCAAAGTTCACGGCATTTTCTGTCGCTTTACGAAGCAGTATGATGAGCTTGACATGTTTTACGACTGGTGCAAGATTGTCGGAATTGCACGCGCATCCGAATATCCTGAGGTTGAGAAAATCACACAGCAGAAACTTGATCTTATGGATGAGTTTATACGAGAGAAGTCGGTGATGGCGCAAAACCAGAGGGTGAAGAACGTTGAACTGATGAACGAACCCGCTGAAGAGACCGTGGAAGAGGCAGAGCCCGAAGAGGACATGAATGCAATCAAAGCATTACCACCACCAGAAGGATTTAGTGATGAAACTGAGAAAGAAGAGGTGGATGTTGAAGAGACAAAGGAGGAGGAAAATAAGACCCAACAAGGTGATTTGTTGAACTTGGGTGAAGATGCACCGACGACCGAAGAACATGGAGAGAAACTGGCTTTAGCTTTATTCGATGACGGTTTTGCAGCGGCAACCACTGTAACGGGTACATCCGCATGGGAAGCCTTCAATGAATCCGACGATTGGGAGACGGCACTGGTTCAATCAGCAAGCCATTTGTCGAATCAGAAGGCAGTGCTTCCCGAAGGATCTGATACCTTGATGCTGGATGGAATGTATCAACAAGGAGTGACAGCGGCAGCTGCGGCTTCCTCGGGTTATCTAGCTACTGGAAGTGCTAGCAGTGTTGCCCTGGGGTCAGCTGGAAGGCCGGCAATGCTTGCATTGCCAGCACCTCCAGCAGCTGATGGTGGAGCTGCTGCAACACCGGGTGCTGACCCATTTGCAGCCTCCCTTGCCGTGGCACCACCGTCTTACGTGCAGATGACTGATATGGAGACGAAGCAGAGACTGCTGGTGGAGGAACAGCTAATGTGGCAACAATATGCAAGAGATGGGATGCAAGGCCAGGTAAGGCTAGCAAACGTACAACCAAACCCCTATCCATACAATGTGAGGTCTGGAGTATATTAGTGCACAGTGAATGCCGCAAGCAAAAGAGGAAATGCATATAAGTAGGAGTCACGAGAGCCTCGTGCACTGACTATACTTTTTAGATTATTTCTTCAAAATCAATCAATTTTAAGATTTTACTGAGGGGAGTTGAAACACATTTAAAACTTATGATGGGATTTAGTGCACAAGACTACATCTAGGGATGACTTGTATTCAATAGTATCAAGCATATTTTTGATAATATTTTTTCATTTTTAACATTTTTTAATGCCAGACATGATGTCTTAGAGAACATTAGGACTCAGTAATTGACCACATGCTAGCCTAACTAGGTTTGGTTCCGATAAGTGTTTCAGGCACAGTCATGAATCTTATGATCTTACCGGGCCTAATGAGGTGGTTGTTGAACACTCTTTCTTGTCCCTACCCCTTATTTCAATAGCAAAAAAAAAAAAAAATACCTCTCAACATGTGAGGATAAGGCCATGGCATTTGACCCTCCCCAATTCCCGAAGTGGCAAACAAGAGCCTTGTGCACTAAATTGCACTTGTGTATAAGGTATTACAGAAGCAGCAAGGGGCCTAACAAGGGAAAGCTAAATCTGGTTTACTTATACAGCATAGCATAATAGTATACCAAATTTCTGATGGTAGATAAGCGTTATGATTATGCAAAATGAATGCTCATGAAGTGGCTGCAGGGTAATTCGATTTGTAACTTTACACCGATATTTTAGCTAGCAATATATCATATTCAACATTTATAAACCATGAAGTCAAACGAGTAAATATCCAGTGTAATGGTGATATCACATGTGAATGATGACGTGTTATCACCGTTACATTGAATATTTTCTCAAGTCTAACCTAGTTCATACAAAACTTATGATACTTAGAATATTAAGTTACAGATACATTAATCAAAGTGAGAATGTTATCATACAGATAATGGCAAATCATGATTATCAATTTATCATATACCTTCAAAACCTACAACGAAAGCCAGCAACTCTTCTCACCATTGACAGCCAACACAACTACGCCTCAGAAAGAAAGTAAACACTAGCATTGTGAGGATGACGTCTTTACAAATGACCAAGGCAACTGTAATCTCTTTCATCATTGACAACTAAACTAATTTATGCACAAGAAATATTGAACACTAACATAGGTATGTATGGACTTACATGAAGTTTACGATTGCATTGGTGGTACACATGGAATTGATTCTTCTTAAGATCCTAAGACACAACTTTCCAGATTCGGCAACCCAGTTTCGGCCAGTTTCTTGGTGGAGACGCCCAATTTCATACCAACTGACACTAAGGTCTCCAGTGATCTTTCACTATTGGCCAAGAGGTCCTCATCTATCTCTATTGTATCCTGCAGAATCTCCTCATGGATTAGGCTAACAGAAGTCTTTAAAAAAAAATTCATTTCATGTAACCCACTCCGCAAAATAACTAGCTAGTTAATTGGAGACTACATCATTAAGAAAGAGAATAAGAACAAGAATATGGTTTTTTTTTTCTTATTAAATAAAGTGTTTTTCAATGAAAGGCTTTGGTATGACGGAAAAGGAATATTTTATTAAATATGCCAAATTTCAAGAGATTTATAATGTGCTTCATTCTTATCCCAACAAACCTTTTTTTATGCTGTTCATATATAAAATCATAACAAATACAAAGAGTCAAAAGGCTAAAAGTGTATGTACTTCTTTCTAATATGTGCAGATTATTCTAAATCAATAGACAGTGTCAAAGAATTCTAATGAACCTACAGAACTAATAATCAGCTATGAATGGCCCTATACAATCTAAGCCATATGGATCTGTCAACACTTAAATTTCCTGACCTACAGGGCGAACTATGAAGTGGTTTTAGGGTTCTAACTCTGTCTCCGAACAAATATGCTTCTAAAAAGAGAAAGGGAAATTGAACTGCTTGGCCTTAAATATGGGAGTTTGTCATTTACGAAGAACAAGTGCACTCCTATTGTAATACATCTTGGAAAATGTTCAAAATGGTGTCGGTGTACTTATTATCATGTGCACCAAGTCAAACAGAGTGAAAGCGGAAAAACAACTATGTAGCATTACTATGTAAAAACTCATTACTCAAGGTAACCAAATTGTAAATAATTGCCAAATCTTGTGATATATGTGATCCACATCCAAATGAACATCTTGGAATGAGGAATTTCCATTTGTATGATTCATGGTTTCTAAACAACTCACCTTACTAAGTATAAGATGAATGTATTCACCGTGGAGACATGTGTATCCGACCAATATCCAACAATGATAAATATAGTTATTAATCATTCAATACGAGCAAAAAATATCCGATACGTATCTGCAAGTATCCAACGAGTATTGGCATCCGATACATATTGGATTCGGATACATCACTCCGATTGACGTATCCGTACTTCATAAGTACCTAATCTGGCAGAAAACCTTGACCATGATGTCTCCAGCTCTCTTGAACAAAAATAGTAGAGCCAATAGCAAGAACTCACGTACCTAAAATATAAATGGCAACTGGCAAGTTTTGACTCCAAGAATTATGTGCTTCTCCACGTGCAATTCGCCAATTAGTGGGCAGAATATGATTACAGATCTTTTTACACGAATTGTGTGACTTAGAGAGTGCATAAATAAAAAATCCTTTAGGTGACAAACAATTGGCAGCATTTTTTTGAACTGTTGAAGGATTTAATATTTATGGAACTCAGTCTAATAGTTTATGAATTTAGATGAAATGGTAATTTAACTTGGTATCAGAGCTGGTTATTCAAAGGTTCATGTGTGGATCACGTCTCTAATTTCAATTGTGAATGTTTATCCTTCGATATGTTTTGCTAGTTCAAGTGCCAGAAAGGTTGCACATGAGGGAGTGTGTCAAAAGAGCTTACATCATATATCGAAAGATTAGGACCACCCAAACCAACCCTGATTTTTATTGTTGAGGGACCCCTCCACCCATTGTCAATCGGTATTGGGTAGAATGACTCTAACATGGTAGATGAAGTTCCTGTCCTAATAATTATACGACTTGCATGTGCTCGGCCCAAGTTTTAGCCTGCACGTGAAGGAGAGGTTGAAGTGGGTAAATATTTATGTTACACACGTTTTACTTGCTCAAACTTTTAGAGGAGATGGTAATTTACCTAGAACCGAGTCACTCATAAGTACAAATAAAAATGATACAAAATGACCAAATTATATTGATAGCCCTTGATTAATAGCAGAAAAGTTATTTTCAGAAACATAGATATTAGCACTTCTCATATTGTTCTACAGCGATTAATTGTGACCAGTTTCAATGGGAAGTGGGCCTAAAGTGAAAGAGGTAGGGAGAGGCATATATTGTCGGAGGGAGAGTTTCAAAATATCATAAACTAAATTAGTTTAAACCTTATTAAACACCAGGCCAGTCAGCAACCAATCTTTGACACGAATTGGCAGATTTCTATTTTATTTTGTGCAGATTTTTCTGTAGACACAAGCACAAACTCACAGTTCCATGAGACAACTATGGCTGGAATGACAAAATTGGACATGAGTTTCTGCTTGTGGGCACAATTTTTCAGGAAAAAGTCGCATAAAATATAAACAATCAGCCAATGTGAGATAAAGGTCCATAAAAGATTTGGTTTACAATCCAGATAGCATTTAATATGCTTCAACAGGAGTCCTACACGAAGAATTGACATAGTAGACTTCTTCCCGTTTTCTTATGCCTGTCCTTTCCTCTCAGTCTTCCAGCACTTCAATGCTCCCCCCCCCCCCTCCCCCCCAAAAAAAAAAAACCAAAAAAGAGGAGTAAAAATAAATTGGTCAAAAACATCTTATTCAGAGGACCAGTAGGCAAGTACAAAAACATTTTCCGTTTATGGTGAGAGAGTAAAGCAAGGAACTCAGATCTATGCCACATGGAAGTTATGTCATGCTAATTTCTAATAAAATGCTAACAGCACATTGTTGCCAACCCATATACAAATGTTCCAGGAACACTTGGGATGCCACATCATGCTGAAACTCCTAATTCAACTGGGAAATGACTGGTTAAGATTACATAATTTCTTGGCATAATTTTGTCTGTGCATGGATTATAGGACTCCCCAACACTGATAAACTAATAAACTCCTCTCGAGTCCATGTGAAACAAGATGATAGTTTTTTATTAGGGTATGCTTTTCACAAGAAATATTAAAGCATCTGCAGTGACATATATCAACCCTGAAAAATGTGAACCACTCAAGCCCCTGATGTTATATTCTTTCAAGACTTAACCAGAGAAAAGTAAGAAATTTTGTATAGTCAAGTTTTTCTATCAAACACAAGTACTTGAAGACTAACCTTTTCGAAGACACAAATTACAGTGCTTCCGCCAAATGAGAAATATCCAAACTGGAAATTGAAAGGAGAGTAGAATGCCCCATCAGAAAGTAAAGAGAAACAACATAGGAAAAGGAAAAGTAAACAATTCATGTCATAGATTATGAACCTCATCTCCCTTCTTGACATAGTCACCCTGTTGCTTAGAGAAGGTGATGCTGCCAACCATTGTTGCTCCAATTGCAACAAATGCTACCTGCATTCATTTAGTAAAAGGTTACCCTATGAATGTAGAAAGGCACTACGCTGATTATGTATGTACAAGGAACAACAGAATTGTTATTTGAGCATGATTTGTAATTGAGAAGCAAGAATTTGTATTAACATACAGGACCCATTGCTTAAAGTATTAATAGAGAGCATGACGTTGACTTTAAGGGCACCACTTTCTTGCCAGGAAAAGACAAAATTAGCTCCATGACTCATCAGCCTCTCAGCCGCCCAGATTGAATGGACTACAACTTCATAACAGCCTAATGGCTGATTTTTTATTATTTGTGTAAGCATGGTGTGAGGTATAGCTTTCCAATTTCTAAGTTCTCAGCTAAACATAACAATTTTCCCTCATTGATGACAGGGTAAATAGCCTAAGCCACCAACCATCCCATGCCATATCAAAGAACAGAAGAAACACCAATATAGTAGTTTTTCCCCCATAAACAGAAGGGTACAACAATTGGGTAAACAAATGCTTCCTGAGTTACGGCCAAAAACATAAATAGCAGAGAAACCAATTATAGTGCTGATGGAGAATGAGCTCCCAAACTTACAGAAAGGATTAAAGAGAAAAGGAGTTAAACATCATGCTTAACAGCTCATTACATATTTATTGGGACTAGTTGAGAGGAAGAAAAACCTCCATTCTATAGATCAAATGAGGGTGACATAGGCAGAAGGTGATGATGCGAAAATCAATATTGTTGAATCGAAACAAAACAATGACAAAACTTATGGCCCTATAAGCTGTCACCATTACCATGTAGGAAGCGGTAGGTTGTATGTAGACTACCAAAATCATTAGCCCTTGAAACATGATGTGCCAAGACAGCCATATAGTTCGGCTTTCATGCAAAAAAGTATAAGGTGAAAACTGGAGTCAAATAATGACAATGGCATACCTTTCCAAAATCTTTTGTCGAAATAATAGCTACAGCCCGCTTATTCTCAGTGAACACATTACAATACTTGCTATTCACAGCAATAGGATTGACCTTGAAAACGAAAAATAGAACAGCAATCAGGAGACATTAAAGATATAGAAAACTGCTAAAAGAAATATATTTTCAAATACCGTGTATAAGCATCCAGGTATATCTAAAAATTTCTCAACAGTTCCAGAAACTGGGAAATGGAAGCGATGGTAATCCTGCAATAATGCCATTATAATGAACTTCAAAGTGGGAATGGCAGATAATTTAGATCAGATAATGAAGATCAACTTTTATTATACTAAAAAAAGAGAGAAATTGCACCACCATGTACCTGTGGCGCCAACCGAAATATCACCAAGGTTCCATTACTGAATGCACTGGTGCACACTTCTTTCCCCAAAAGACCTTCAATAGAGAACTTTCGACCCTTGCAATAACAAGGTAAGATCCCAAAGGATAAGATAACATAATAAATTTCATAGCAAATAAAGAACAGTAAGTTATTCTCCTTGTCAAGGAATTTCTCTTAGGTTTTATGTGTGCTAACACAGTAGGGATAAAAGCAAGAAGGGAAAAGTAATGAAGAAAGAAAAAACCAACAAAGGAACAAAAAAGAATTCAGAGCTTGCCAGTGGATTGAGGTTCACCATGTAGGTATGTGCTCGTTATCACCTGTCAATTCTTCCTCACCACTAGGCTTTGCTTTTTATTTGTTACAAATGCCATAAACATCCATCATGATAAAGATGTCCATACCCAAAAAACTGCTTTTACTTTGACTCTAGAATTTATTAACTAAAACGTGTTTCTTCCATATTCTTTGTGAGCCAACACAAATGTTTTTAATCCTAAGAAACATAACCAATCAGCTCTAACTAAACTTTGCTTCCTAGTGTGAATATTCTGTGAGCAAGTAGTTCATACCTTGATCCAAAATCTTAGACTATCTTCAGCAGTCTTAAATGCCATCAGACGACAATCAGCAGCACACACGGCAACGTCATCACATTCGCTGAAGGCAATTGGTCTCGAACCAGGCTTTAACTCTCTTATAAAGAATTCGTTAAATGTCTGTAAATAGAAATAAGTATGAATCCAATCTACTGAAGGACAATAATGGTAAACATTCATCAAAACAATGTTGGTAAATCTAAAGCATAAAAAACCGATGGCACAATGCTCAATGAAATTACTAGATGCCGAACAAGAACATATCTGCATTACAAAAATGGAACTCAAACAGCACTCCCTCTACAATTAGAAACCAGAAAACACAGTTGATTAAGGTGCAAAAGGTTAAGTTATGCCAATTCTCATGGAAAAGAAAATCTGATTGGACACAATTGATTGAAGGATTAAGAGACTGGCAATGTTTAGGGCATCTTATCAATCATCACCAGAGTGAGGAAAAAATAAAAAAGGAAACCATTCGTTATAGGTAATCAAGAACTCTAAACAACAAATGGAATTAAACAGAAAGACCAATGGAATTACTCAAAATGAAGAAGGTAATACTTTCAAAAATAGTGTTTTCTTCACAAAATGTACACCATGAGTAGGGGTGTGTGTAGTCAATTTATCTAAAACTGGGGGAAAAGAGATGAGGGCTCAAGACTGATCCCTAATGTAAGCCTACGATAGCCCCTTCCTCCTGTTGCATGCATGCATCCACTACTGAGTTAAAACAAGAATAATTTGGATAAATCAATTGCAAAAATGCCTAAGAATATAATTTCTGTCTTAAATACACTTCCCCAAATGATTTGATGACACCATACCTCAAGACCTTGGCCAGGTAAGGTTAATCCTAATGTGAATTCAAATAAGAAAAATCAAATCACAATAGAATCATATTTTAATCTTTATAGTAGTAAGTTTAATCAATGACCCCAGGCATTCATTCTAAGAACCACACAGATATAGGAAGTGCATGAGCCTTTATATCATTTTGAAAATCTGATTGTATTAAACATTTTCACCTATTACCTCCAACCAAAGAGTTGATCCAAGACAAGTAAAGGCCCATTTATAGTCTCATTCAGCTCAACTGATTGACGCAAAATTTTGAAGATACTTGTACATTGCTTTTCACTTTACTTTTATGTTTCTGTTCCAAAGGCAATTTTGGGCACAAAACAAGATACTAAATTCCATTGCTTCCCGCTATCTAAGTGGTACCTTATCATGTACTTTCTGACAGTTTGTAGAGCAAACTTCAATTCAAGAAAACCTTATACCAACTCTTTAGAGCCAGCTGCAGCCATCATCTCTCATCATCTTATATTCCAAGGTTATATCTTTTGTTAGAATCTATTATACCGAGTTTGCTTCATTAAACAAAAGTTTGGTTCATTGTCAGTTGCAATTAATAAATAATTTTAAAAATAAAATTTTATACCATGTAGGAACACATTCTGTAGATATGTAGGAACATATCTTCTGCTTCTTGTGAAGCTGATCTGTTTCTAAAGAGTAGTTCATGTATGTTGTATCTCTCTGCTTTATTACTTTTGTGCGAACATAAAGCTTGCAAGATGTGGTTAAACCACAAACATATATTCCACCCCCAACTTGTGGGGAGAACAAAAATGTCATTGCAAACTGGATGTGATGAACTGTTAGTTTGCCTCATGGTGACCAGTGACCACATGGCGACCTTGGGAATGGGCACAACATCTGCCTCATCTTTCGCAGCCGCATGTGAATTGAAGCCTAGAAAACCAACTGGCCTTGGCACTTGGCGCATTGCCTATTGCTTCATGACTCAGTCAGGATGGTGATTTGCTGTTTTAACACATGCAGGCATGAAAAAATGCCTGCGGGAAAAGAACTAACAATAAAATGTACAAGAGTGATTGAATCTCGCATTCTGAACTATGATCTTGTCTTATAGTGCACAAAAAAATTCTTTCGATGGGTATGCAGTGATCACACATGAATTCAGAAGTAGTACACCATAAAACTAAGCTGCTACAGCAAACATTCTTTTAATTTTCTCATAAATAGAGTCAATAAAGAGAAGCTAAGAGGGTCTGACACAATGAGTTCAAATTCACAGCCGACACAATATTGTGCATGGCACTGCCATAGAATTGGATGCAAGAACTATAAGATAATTACAGCAAAAAAGAAAGGAGATAATTGTTAAAGGTTCAACTGACAAATACTACTCGTGAGCGAAGTTGTTTTACACTAAAAAGAATGTCAGTAAAAGACTTGGGCTATTATTGAATAAAAGAATCAACTAGAAAAAAAAATGTGCCACCTAATGAGTGTACATAAGTATTTAAATCAGTTACTGTGTCATGTGCATCATTTGAATGACCATCAAAAAAGTGTCAGAGTCTTGACCTACCTTAAAATGCTCCAAAGGGTACTTAACTTCAGCCAAATTAATTTGATCCTGGAAGATGATAACTAAATTGAATCAGATAAAGGAACATATATTATAATAAAATCTGATTTTAGCACTATAAAACAAGCATAAATGTATCTAAAGATACAAAACAAAAGGAAATCAAGAAAAATGGAAAATACGGAGACTTCAATTATGAACTGAAACCGAAACATGTATGCGCATACAAAATACTTGAAAACACACAATTAGAGCCCAGCATCTTTATCATTTTCTGATTTCATTGAAGGCCTGAGGCATGCAGGAGGGAGAGAACAATAGCAAGTAAAGCATATCCTATTAACACTCAACAAACAAATGTACGCAGAAATATATGCATCACCAAAGTTTTGCCTGGAACTTTCAAGATTCATGTTCATGATGACACTTCTATAAACTTCAATCAATCCAATGAACACATTTCCATTAAATTGTAACTATGCCAACAATGCCACAAGGCCACATTAAAACAAGCATGAATGTATCAAATGATTCAAAATGAAAGTCTATCAAAAAAAATAACTAACTGGAACCGAGACATGCATGCACACACAAAATACACGGAAGGATAGATAACCACCCAGCACAGTTATCATTTTTTGATTACATTGAAGGCCTGAGGCATGCAGTAAGGACAGGACAGGAGCAAGTAAAAGACATCCTATTAAACTCAAATGAACTTATGTACGTAGAGATACATGCAACACCAAAAAAATTTGTTGGGAATTCCAACCACTTCAACTTGGCTCCACAAACCATATTTGCAAATTACTTTCAAGATTCATGTTCATGATGACACATTTTTAAACCTCAATCAATCCAGTGAACACCTATTTCATTTAATTAATAATTAGGCCAACAAAATCGCAATGTCACATTAACTACAAACAGATACATGCCTTAAACGATTCAAGGAACTTTGGTATATCTTGAGCGGATTCAAGGGAATCCATTTTCCTGCCCTGTTTTTCTGAGAGGCTCTGTAAGATTTCCTTTGCCCCTACATATAAATGGACCTTTGCATTCAGACCCAAAAAAAAAACATATAAACAGACCAGCAGACTCAATATAAACAAGCAGGTTTACAGGAGACATATAGGTTTCTAACTATTGTTAAATATGTCATTAAATTTCACAATATGATTAAAATGTTTCATGTAAGTTCAACATTCTACTTAACCTTAGAAACAAGACTCCTTTGATTGCAAAACCACTATATTGAGTTATACCAAACATCAGAAAGAGGGAGGGGGGGTGCAGGTGAGGAAGAAAGGAGCAGATAATCATCACCAATTACCTCAATCTTTTTCCCAAAAAAGGATTATTTGGACTTGATATAATAAATTCATAGTCCATACCTTTGTCCATAAGGCCAAGCCCTATTTTAGATTGATAAATGGCTCTCATTGATAAAACAATTTTGCCATCAATTATTTCCTCAACTAGCCTCTTCTTCCTCCGATCAAAAACCTGGCCATCAAAAACAGTGATCGTGACATCAAAATCTCACGGAGATTTGTTTGATATGAATGAGATGTGATCTAACAAGATAAATAAACCCCCTGCAAGACAGTTCAAATAAAAAAAAATCTGAAGTTTAAAAGCAATTTTTTTTTTTTGATAAGAAATAAGACTTTACCGACAAAAAAAAGTTGAAAAAGTAATACAAAAGTGATAACCAAATCAAAGGTGGACAAGTCGTCCAACACAATGATAAATTAATAGAAACACAAAGAAAAGCACTCTATAATCCACTTGAGGCTTTTCAGCTAGCAGTAATACAAAAAGAGGAATATCCTCAACCTCTTTAGTCACTGAGGCCCAAAAAGAAGTCAAAAAACACAATATTTTCCATATCCCTACAAACTTATCGTCATTATCCTCAAAAATCCTTGCATTTATTTCTATCCAAAAAATCCCACATAATAGCAAAGAAAGCACAACGCCAAAAGGTCCTCCCTTTTCTACCTCTACCAAAATCCATATCATCCAAACAAAGCATCGATGACATGGACCTTGGTGCCACCCAACACATTCCCACAACACCAAATAGCTTAATCCAAAGAGATCGTGCCAAAAGACAATACAAAAAAATATGATCGACATTTTCACTATCACCTATATACATAACACGCCATTATGGTAGGAGGCAATTATTGGGTCTCCCCTTTTGAAGAGCATCATTGGTATTAATCTTATAATGAGCAATTATCCATGCACTAACTTTCACTATTAAAGGCATTTTAGTCTTCCAAATCTTCAATGATGGTTGAAAAAATGGAATTAAAGGTTCATCAATCAAAGAATTGAAGAACGAACTACATGAAAGACTCCCTTTGGATCACCAACCCAACACCTTCTATCAACTGAATTTTGGGTCAAGATAACACTACTTAGCATAGGAATAAGAACCAACAAGTCTCAGCAATCCCAATTATTAAGACTTCTACGAAAACCAAAATTCCAATAAATTGGGCAAAAATAAGATTGAATCATTGACACAATCATATGACAATGACAACAAGAGATACGCTAAAGACGAGGACATAAAGTAGATAAACAAGACTCCACAACTCAAAAATCCTCCCAAAAATGAACTTTAATTCCATCCATGGTTATCAAAATCCCGATCTAGATCCTACGATCCAATATAAACAAATCGATCCGAGTCTCATGTAGGATCCCAAATTCATAGAATCTTAATGAATCACGATCTAAATCTTATACGATCTTAGGATCTCAATCCAAACTACGACTTTACCGATCCAAGTTGTTGAGTTTGTTTGGTAGGTGTATTTAGTTACCGAGCAATTCAATCCACACTTTTTAGTTTTTGTAGTTAAGTGCTCAATACAAATGTGAATGTCTTATATACTAGTGAGTCTATTGGGAAATTTCAAAGGATAAGAAAAGCTTATTTTCTTAAATTGTTTCTTTTTTCGTTCGTCTCTCTTAATGAAAAGTTAAAAGTAATTGTTAAATTTAAGCTTCTCTCACAGTGAATAATCATAGCCAAATGGTCTTTTATTTTTATTTCTTTATGTTTTTTTGTTTTAATGTCAAATAGCCAAAAGTTATTATCCAACAGTCTTTCAACTTTCTAATCTCTACTCCTTATCTCTTCTCTAAAAATTACCGATAAAAATACTTGAATTCTTTTATTCCTCTTTACACGACCTCACAAGATTAACAGTTTGTTTTTTATCTTAAATTTTTTTAATGTCCAAATTGTAGTTTATCAAATTTTAATCATACCTTAAGTTTGATCTTTATCGTAATATTTTTATTTTCATAGATACTAGTCTTGTGCAAGTCATGTTTTTAAGAATTTTTTATTGCTACATATAATTTTCGTCTTATTTTCTCAGTTGATAGAATTTTACGATTCTCGATCTAATCCTACGATCCCGATCCTATAACCTCCCCCATCGATCCAGGATAGGATCCCGATTTTAAAAACCTTGGTTCCATCTCCCACAATGAACTTGACTCTATGAGAAAAAAAAGGTAATCTTTGAAAAACCAAAAAAAAGGCAATTTTGAATCATAGCATAGTAGTCGATTCCAATAGTATAATTCTCTGAACATAATTTTCTAAACAAAACAAAAAGAGCATTTACCAGCTCAAGAAGCACTGCCAAATGGATAGAAGCGATGTGAGGATAGGATTGCCTAACGAAGAACTTTATGTCCTATTTTTCTTTCTTACTTCTTAAATTTAGAGAATTAAAAACAAGAAATACAGCCATAGAGACGTTCCCAACTTTTATGGTGGACTGGTTAACTGCTTAAGAATACTCATTATCTATATTATCTGCTAACTACCTAATCTAAGTCAACTAAATCAAGTGTTTTTTGAAATTCATTTGCTATAAAATATACAAAAACATGTTTCCAGCACAACCACTAATAATAACGATATGACATAAAAGGAACTGGGGGAACAATTAAAAGGATGAATAATTTCGTCCACGGTCCAGATTTTAAGCTACCAAGATCCAAACCATGGAATGATACATCTTTAAGCACACAATGGCTAATAAGCAACTCCAGCACTACAGTGCTTTAATATAACTTCTAACCATGCAACGAAGGTGCCAGCCAACCTGGCTGGTAATGTCTCAAGGTACTTGTACTAGAGACCTGAGCTTGAATCCAGCCTTCATCAATTATTTCATTTCTTTGTCAATGTCCACGTTGGGTTAAGATCATTTGGCTTTAAAATATGTTTTACTTAAAGAGCACCTCACACACACTTCACAAGCGGTGTGGGGCAAGGTACATGAACTTGGCACACTCAGCTTCCCTCACCTAATCCATCTCAGCCTTAAACATCAGGGGTCTTAGCCTCTTGGACATAAGCCACAACAACCCACCCTATTTAGGTCCTCACATAATTGTGTGGGGCACGTCCCAAATTTCCGATTGTTGCTAACTTTGATACCTAACACCTTGGACCCACGTAGTATAAATTTTTTTGCTTTGCCCTAGACCCGCAGAATTCTAAAATATGTTGTACAATAAAGGCCCAAAACTCACATTCATAAAGCTACTCCCACACCTTTCAGATGTGGAACAAGGCATATGTACTTTGCACCCTCTCCCTCAGAGTCACCTCACCAATCTTGGCCTCTTAGAACTTGTGAAGGAAAAATACAATAAGCTGACGTGCAAGGGACAACAAAAAGTAGGATGACGATTACATCATGTGTTACAAAACCTCAACCACATAATGGAGAGAGAGAGAGAGGATACCACAATATGTGATGCTCTTGATCCAGAGTTCAACCCAATGTCATAGGATGCAAAATGGGCCCATTCACTTAGTTTGAAATACCACCTACACAGATATAAATCAACTCAGAATTTGAACTTGGGCCACAGAAAGTTGCCCATAATAGAGAGAGGCAGCATTCTACTAACATGAACAATTCATGATTTTTATCATCAACTAAGTTCTTACCCATATGCAGCTTGTTTGTCGGTCAAAAAGCCTCCAGTCATAACCTGGTTTCCAGTCCCTTCATCAAAACACAGGGTCAAATGAATCATGGTGTTCAGCTTATCTGAAACTTCAAGGTCATCACCACAAACAGGGCAGCAATTGATAAGTGGCTCCCTGCAAGATAAGAACTTAGGATAGATAATAAAGGCAGTGAGAAGCCCATAATAATACCGTCAACTCATATTACCTACTAAACAGAAGTAATTAGCTCAGAGAAACTGCATGTATTCATAAAAGCATAACTGCCTTTGGAGAGTAGGATGAGCCCCCTGTATCTAAAATCAGAAGTTACTGTATATAGTAGAGGAGAATAAGCCACATTAAATTTGACCCAATTTTGCACAACTTGAGCTACAGTCACAGATGCAGATTTAATGCCTTCCCGTGCCTCCCTATCAACTATACCCACTACATGGCTCAGATTATTTGACCATATATTGGCTCTTCATGAGGAAAGAAGGATGGAAGAGACCAACACCATTGCATTGATGCTTCTCAATCCTACAAAATCCTCAAAAGGCTGTGCATTTGACCAATTGCGAAAATTAATTTTTTAAAGTCCAAAAAAAGGGTTCCACAGAGTTTCAAACAACCTGAGTGTGCTTCTTGTTGCGAAAAATACTATTAAGCAAATCCAATCATAATTACATTGGAGCTGTCTTGAACTAAGGCTTGAGGTTACCAAAAGTCACCAGACCGGACAGAACATGCAACATCTGATCTAAAGCATTTAGTCATTACACCTACTAAAAAAGGGGATGACAATAAATGAAATGAACGACACAGGATATCAACCAATCCAGAGTATAAGCTAACCAAGTTACAACTTCTATATATGTTTTTGCACAGAATTTTGTTTAGTATGCTTTTACACTGGTAGTGGGGATTAATTTCAATTTCTACTTTAACTTCACTAAGTGCAAATTGAAAAAGAATAAAGCCAAAAGATATGTTTTGTTCCAAAATTAATATTTGTTTAAAAGATTTCAGCATCTGAACCAGAATTTAACCATTATACATGAGTTATGAATCCTTTGGCATGTGTAAGTAAAGATCAAGTATTTGACCCAACAGAGCAGGTTTCTTTAGCAACTTTAACATGGAATAATTAATTACTTGAGAAGATAAAACATAACTAGCATGTACACTGGAAACATAGTTCTGAATACATCATGGCTAGAAAACATTGAGCAGAACTGATATGTCGAGATTGACAATACTTCAAATCACGGAGAAAGTCATTGCAGTCCTATATGGAGATTAGGGAGATTTTTGGAGCCCTGATTGGCTGTTTCAAAAAACAAACTAATGGGTCCTATCAGCCATCTTCATGTGAAGAAAAAAACAAAGAAAAAGAATGAGAATAAATCATTCATCTTCATGTTAAGGAGACCGCTTCTAATCTAGTTTACCGAACCTTCAATTCTAAGTATAATATGTCATATGGATGTCTTCATTGACTTCCACAAAACATAGAACCGATTACTAAACGGGATGATTAGGTGGTTTCTATAAAAGAATGGAATTATGAATGGATAACTTGGCAAGGTAAAGAACATAACATCACCATACAAATCTTGTTGCAATGTTTACACAAAAGCAAACAACATTATTTCGTTAAGCACACAACCACGAAACACCATAATCGAATTAATCACACAACAAGGGCAGGATGTACAAGAAACATCTATATGCAGGGACATCTCATCTAGGTGGCAAATTCTTTAATTGCAGAATAAAAAAAGGAAAAATAGCGTAACATTCACTATCAAACAGAAACGTCTATTACATGCCCCTACTTTTCTTGTTGAACAGCAAGAAGGATAGCCAACTCATCCATGCTAACAACACCATCCCCATTCTTGTCGGCTGCTTTGAAAAGCTCCTCTTTCTAGTAAACAAGAAAAAATATATTTCTCAGAAAATAGAATTATCAAACCAAACTCTATACTGAATAGTTTGGGATGCTGCTTTGGAAGGCTAGATTTGGTTTTGCATTAGCTGTTCAAGAGCCATTCAAGGTGTAATTCCAAGTTCTATTGGGAAACCCCTATTTGAGAATTCAAAAATCTCTCATCAACCAGTAAACAACAGGCAGATAAAAAATTTTAAGAACAAGACAAACTTTGAGAACCTTGCTTGCTGCCAGTTGATTGCCAAATGAATCAATTAAATCAGAGAATTCAGAGAATGAAAGCGTTCCGTCTTCATCATAGTCCTGTATAAAGCACAAGGCTTCAGTTTAATGAGAAGCACTAGGGTTCAGTTGTTATATTCAAGTATCAACTTTGTGTTTTTCCTTGTCTATTCTTTTGTACTTTTCCTTGTATTCTAATATACCTGTTTAATTAGGACACTTCCAAAATAACAAAAAGAGAACAAAGGAAAAAGATATACTTTAAAGAACATAAAATGAAGTTTGGGAGACTATACAAGATGCATATGTAGTTATTTGGGTTCATCCATGTGACTGTATTCTGAACTTTATAGAATACAAAAATTGTAATGTGCAACTACACATTCAATTTCCAATATGTGAGTTCTAGTCAAATCTGAAAAATAGAACTGTCAAGCTTTTTCTTAGCTAAAGGAGATGGATAGATCGCATTAGATTCGATTGAGTGACTATCATGTCCCCCATAAGTCCATAACAGTAGATGAGTGGATAGCACATGTCAAAATAATGGGTGAGAGTTAATAACATACCACAATAGACAAGATGCGTCGAGCAAAACTTTTTTCTGTTTCAATTGGATCCTGTCAAAGATTTACTGTTACATACCCAACCAAGTGCATGTCATAGTTAAATATCAATAAAATAAGGCCGCCTGCTACTGCACACACCTCAACAGAACATGAAAGAGAAATGTTTCCAACAACTATGTCGGATGATGATGGATCTGACAGATCAACTACCTCAAATTCAGAATCGGAATCCTGCAAGATTAATTCCTTCAAGTACATCACGACCAAATAAAAACACAAGGAAACATTGTACCAAAAATCATGATTAAAAAAAAAACATATAAATCTTAAAACAAAAAAAAATTCTAAATCATCTAGCTAGTTTAACTTACCAAATATAAAATGACCAACTTAATTCACACAAATGTGATACTTAGTAAATAATAGTAGTAAAGTAGCTTTCAACCTATGATACTAGTTATGCAAAGATCAAATCACTAAAATTTTTGCTAAGTACTAAATTCTGCTAATTCAGCAGCTCTACTCTCTTATTCATAAGAATGTGAAAAAACATTGCATGTCACTTTCTCTTAAGAGCATTTTTTTGTGGTTGTAAATGTGCAGGCTAACAGCCACAAGGCTGTCCGACTCAAATTTAAAGGAAACCAGATTGTGCCAAAAATGTCAAATGTTAGGTCTATATCTGGTCCAGCCTCACAAAACCCTCACTGAAAGGTTTCTTTATCAGGATATGTCTTTAACTTTATATAATGATGCTCATGCAATCTATAATGATGGAACCAAATCCATCATGGACAAAGCCTTGATACAATGAAGACAACTGACAAATAACGATATCCGTATGACAAAAACATTCAATACCATAGTGAGGACTAAGAAATTTCATATGATTCTTGATTTAGTGGTAAGCATTACTAAAAAGTTAGCTTTCAGCTATGGAAATATCAAATGAATGACAATGATTTCACAAATCCACTTCTATGCATGCCCATCCAGTTGATAGTAGAAAGTTAACAACGAATTAAGAAAAATGGCAAAGACAGAGTAATGAACCTGTTCATGAAAGACTTCATTAAATAAGTTGAAACATGAATGGCAACAGTATTGTGTACAAGGAACATAGAAACAAAATATTTTGGTTGCAACACATAATGGGTTAGCTCCACTATAGGCTCAAAAACTTTGCATTAAATTGTTGCCTAACAAAGCAATTTATAGGTACCGTACATTTTGGAAATATAGCACAATACATTTAGGTAGATGGCTATATTTCAAGATAAAAGAACAATAAGAAAACAAATACAAGAAAGGTTGATGAGGGCGAAGCAACTTCTATGATGCTTAAATAGCAACCCACTTAATGCATTCCCTACCACAATCCACTTTAGGGAGAACAAAGTCACCTCTAGAACTCTTCAGGGAAAAAACCACATGCTTGGGTAAGAAGTATGCATCTTATTTCCCAGACTCAATTTGCATGAGAGGAAACATAAATTTCATTAATTAAAGAAATATGTACAAAAGTAGTGGACCAGAAATCCACCCTAGAAGGAGATCTCAAATTACAATTAGTCTTGGCGTCTTCGGTGCCAAAAAAAATAAAAAGATCTAGATGTCCTCATCTGTAAGCATAGTGTCGTGGGGAAATCCAGTGAGCTCTAGCTCGCCAAACCACCTTCTGTGCCATCCAACTCATACTTAACAAACAAAAAAAAACCTTAGAAGTTCACGAGAAGGGAGCTGCCCTAAGGCCATCTAAAAAAGTAGGAACCTCAATTTTGATGGAAAATAAAGTTCCCTCTTGCCAGTCTGCCTTAACAAAAGATAATGCTACACTCCCACAAACATTGATGAAGATATGTTTGCCAGATCCCCAAGAGCACTATCATCAAAGTTTAGCTGATGATTGTCTTCATTATTTATTTGGGAAGAACTAAGAACTTCTCAGCCATACAACTTAAGGATCAAAAGTCCGTTTTAAATCTTTTATTTGGAAACTCAAGCCCCAACCAAAGTCAAGAAAAACATCCCCAGAGGACCCAAACAACAAAAGCTCCTCAAGTTTAGTGTTTTGTCTTCTAGAGTTTTCACATTCCAAATAACACAAATGAGTTCCTTCAACAAAGACCTAAGTCAAAAGTAGTATCGAAGTAGTCAGGCAACTCAACAGACCTAACCTGTGCCACAAGGCAGAAGAGAAAGGGCAGTGTATGCATATATGATTCGAAGCTTCGTTCCTTATTTTGCATAACATCCGCAGATCAAGGCTAAGGTCTGCAGCATCTTCTTACCTAAAGCAGATCAATAATTTTGACCCTAGAGCAAGAATAATTCATTTGTGTGTGTCTGTGTGCTTTGTGGGGCCAAGGGAATGGGGAGGTGTAAGTTGTCTCTCATCTAACTCTAAACCAGATCCTAAGAGAGAATCTGCCATGGTTACCAACACTTTAGGCCCTCTTATCCTTAGAGCACCCAGTGAATAAGAGAAGAAAGGAGATTACACCTCATGATTATTTAGATTCCATCATAAAACATGAAACTCCACAGGAAAATAGTTAGACCAACACGTGCATCTCCTGCAAGGATCCCCCTACTACATCATATCTGGAGATGAGGGAAGGAACTTCCCCAGGCAAATCCTCCTAGGTAAATCTCTGATGATGCAACAAATATGAAGAGAAAACTTCAAATATTCAGGAAAGTGGCTTCTTGATGACAACAATAATGTTCTTCACAAGATGTACAGGCATCATAAATATGCAGCCAAAGGACAACAGTAATATATTACCATAGTTGTTAGTATCGTACGATATGTTACGATACAGGCCTAAAACAATACGGATCGTAGTTATGTATTATTTTTGCGTTGTATCGTCCAATACACGATACGTTTTTACGATGCGATACGCACGATACGTGCAAAAGCTGGTTTTTTTTTTTGATGGAATGACGTTGTTTTGTGGCAAGTGGCTGATTTTTTTATCCCTATAACCACTAAAATGACATCGTTTCAGTGGCTAGGGTTACAAAAAAAATAAAATCCTTTTTTTCCCCTTCTTCGTTGTTTACTGATCTTCAACTCTGGGTGCAACTAGGCCTGGGGAACGTTGTTTTGTGCAGCCCATAAGCATTTAATTGAATTTCTTGCTGAAAATATCTCCCAGGTGCACCGGCAAGCACTGTTTGAACAGTGTTCAGCTTTATTTGAATCTGTTTATTTTTTTCAGGCTGTTATTCCACCTGCTTTGATCATTGCTGGTTGTTGCATTTTGGGTTATTTGTGATAATCAGTTTTTTTCTAGCATTCATTGGGGAGTTGTTAATGGATGTTAGAAATTTGGATTAGAAGTCTCTTTGTCTTTGGTGTTTGAAGTTTGACTTAGTAAACTATGGTTGTGAAC
Organism: Ilex paraguariensis; assembly: GCA_963454935.2. Taxonomy (NCBI): domain Eukaryota; kingdom Viridiplantae; phylum Streptophyta; class Magnoliopsida; order Aquifoliales; family Aquifoliaceae; genus Ilex; species Ilex paraguariensis. The sequence continues at coordinate 80,406 of CAUOFW020001045.1, read as the reverse complement.
TTTGAATTACAATATTAGTGAATTATGTTGATGACTTGAATAGTTGGTAGAGTATTAATGAAATGCTATATTTTTTATGAATGTATAATTTTTTTTCAAAGGTATATATATTTTATTATTATTTATTTCAATTTGCACCGTATCTTACAATACACGATACAATACACTGTTTTTAAAAAAAGATACACTTTCCGAAACACGATTTAATAACTATGAATATATATACAAAGGCCATGTTAGTCAGCTAATGTTGTTCAACGCATATGCCATCATTTACATACACACAGATATAGACATTTGGAAGTGCGTTGCAAGCTTGATATGTGTTGTTAGCCAGATTCTCTAATAACTCAAGCTTTTCGAAACTACTAATGCAACATGGTATGCAAGTTTTGTCCAGTAAGGTCTTAGGCTAGGAAGTCTAATCATGCTTGTGCATTCCCGCTTTCAGTTGGTACGTTAATCAAGGGGTCTACGTGAATTATTGTTCAACAAGAATGTGGTCTTATCATTAAACATTCCGATAAAAGGAATATTCTTACAAAACAAATATATACCAATTTAATTATGTTGCATCTTTCAACCCTTAATTGATCATTCTTTCCCTGTAAAGTCATCTTTACTGGTTTATTGCAATTTCAGATGTTCTCAGACTGTTCTTAGCAACATGCTTTATTAATTTCAGTTTGGTTCATAGCTTGGTCCTTTTGTTTTTCCCTTGCACTTAAGAACTAAATAAAAGAAGCTATAAACAAGAACCAGATAGAATATAATTTGATTGCTGAACTTGCAAATTCATAGCTATTTCTTCCTGATGGTCCTTTATGTCATCATGTAATTTTAAACAGGCAAGGCATTTTGCATGAACTAGCATATGCATATTATACCAGCAGAGCTTGATTGGGTATAAAAGCTTAAGAAGATGGAAAATCCAACATCACAAAATAATGGGTTTAATTTTTCCTTTCAATGCCTTTGTTGTCTTTAGTAATGTTCCAAAACAATCCTCCGCCCACTGTTTCCATCAAAAGATTTTATTTTCTTTTGTGACAGGAAACAGAACTTTTATTAGTGAAAGAGATAAGTAAAAAAGAAGTGGAGAACAAATCCACCAAAAGAGGGACTTAAAATAGGAAAATATGTGAACATCGTTACATCCCAACAAAACATGAGGTGATAACCCTCTAGTTAAATGCTGCAATGCAATCATTACCAAGACTAAAAGGTACATTTCACTTGGCAATGAAATCGAAGTTGGTATTTTAAAGGCCTTACTCTTGTGAATTCTAGAGATATTAAGTTTCAGTTTACATTTACACATTATTATTTACAAAAGGATTTGGAGTTCCATATAATGAGCTGAACCTAGTTTGGAATTCATGTTCCGAAAAAATAAACATACATGTGTACACACATATGCACATCTATGTATAGATAGATTCAGAGAGATGTCCCTTTCCACCTTCCATTTTTCCTTTTCCTTCACACCAAAGTCATCCATTGAGACTTAAAGTGAACTTTACGAGAACAACAACATAAAGCATGGCATAAAATGACTTCATAAAACTTGGAATATGGATTTTATCCATTAAACATTGTTACGCACCCGAGTAAGAAATTCGAATAGATCAACTTCACAATACCCGATTAGATTGTTCTTGGACACTCTATTGGTCTGCATCACAGAGAGAGCTGATGAGTGGAGCACAACATTATTAAGAACAATTTTTCAAAGACACAAAACACAGACAGTTTACAATGATCATCAAACTCTGGTGTCCCCCCAAAAAAAAAAAAAAAAAAAAGAAGGGGAATATAAGAGAAATAAAGAAGAAAAAAAATTACAATGAGAAAGTGTGCAAAGGAAACCCCTGGCCCACTGCAAAATTTTAACAACTTTTACAAAACTCAAGTTCCAAAATCAACCGATCAAGTAAAAGAATTTGAATTTATAGGTGGCTTAATGTTGGAAAAGTTTGAAACAAAGGTCCATCAACTTATATTAAGATGTATTTTTCAACCTGGGGTCACTGTGTTGAATGATCAATTTTTTTTCTATCTTCTTTACAATTATCAGAAGCCAAAATCCATGTCTATTTCCACATTATATTGTATCTCCTTTTTTTCAGTCTCAGTACAAGTCATGCCTTGTGTTCTTGCAGGACATTGACACAGTATTCGTGTTCTGCAAGGCATCACTTTATATTGATGCTTGTTTGACTCAAAGCAATGCAATAAAAAGAATACAGGCAATCCATATGACCATATTAATTATTACACTAACTACGCACCTCAAACACTGATATTCTCGCAATGCGTGGCCCATTGCTTTCCAAAAGAAGTTTCTTCTCCTGCAAAAGAGTATGAAGTTAATAATCACCGGAGGAAACTTGCATGAAATGAATAATGCAGTAACTAGTTAAAAAATGCCAAGTTTTCCCTCTAACTATCACTAAAACTTGATGAAGATGATGGCGTTATTTAGCAGTGTGGTGCAAAACACAACAGGTGAGAGATTTGGTAACAGAACACATTGAATACTTTATTCTGGTGATGAGTAATTGTCAGCTTGCATCTTTTTAGATAAAAGACCACTATGTGCAAAATCCCCAATATGCTCATCATCCTGACATCAAATGACTAGATTGAAGAGACAGGTCAAAAAATATAACGTGTGCTACAGAATGTAATTTATGGTAAGTGCCATAAGAAAGTAATGATTAAGGTTACTCACAGAGTTCCAGGTTGGGTTGCTGGTTCTGCACCGCCAATAGAACACCATTAATACAAGTATAATTGAATTAAACAAAAAATAAAATGAGTTTGTGAGAGGTTTTGTTAACTTCTAATAAAAACGAAGGCCTTTCAGGAAATAACGTGTTGCACATAGCAATGTCCTTAAATGTAGGATATAACATTCGGCAATTACCAACATGTAAAGCACAAAGAAATGTTAAACACGTCAGGAACTTCATATGAGCCTCTGTACAAGTACTACACACGTAGACAGATACCGTTTCTGCTAATAAAAAATGCAAGAAAACAAATGGAGTAACAATCACTAACTCAAAAGGGGATGAACAGCCTCAACTGCATCCACAATGAAACTTAAACAAAAGTACAAAACAACATAATTTCTGCAAAAAAAATACTCTAAAATACCCAAACAACATAATTTCTGCAAAAAAAATACTCTAAAATACCCAAACAACATAATTAATGAAAGGACATTACTAGCACCACACTCTAGGATGAAAAATCAATAACAAAATAAAATAAGCCAAAGAAGCCCAACAAATTATGTCCTTCAAAAGAGCCCCCAAGAATCAAAATGGACAACTGACCATGATAAAATGTTAAAAGCCACTGCTTCACTCTCATCCAAGCTATATATATACATACATACATACACACACTAGTCTGTAAGTTGGGAAAACTATACTTTTTTCCGTAAGTTAGGAAAAAAAATTGGTTCTTCCTTCCTTCTAAATGTTCCATTCTGCTCTCATTCCGTACTATAGATATCATTGTTTTCAAATTGTTCTTCTTATGGTTCCACTTGTTTTCTTTCTCATGTTTTGTTGTATCATCCCAGTGGCGGAGCTCAGGCTCAATGAAAACCAAATCATATTCTTTCCTGAAAAGTCAACCGATATTCTCTCGGCATCAAGCAATATGATAATCACTCAATCCTTCTCAAAATAACTCGCATCAATCCACTTGACTCCATCACCTTTATCACCCACATTCACCTATTTTTTTGCTACAGGATGTCCTGGCTTATGCCGAATACTCCCTCAAGGACAGCGGCTAGCCACCTGCTTTAAGCTGGGTTAGAGTATGTCTCTAAAGGGGAAAAGGGTGGCTAGACGTTAGAGGGTGTGGGAAGGGATTCAACCCCACATTCACCTATAGTTTTCAAGTAATGTTCCAATTTCATGCACTTAATACATATACATACAGGATTGAAAATAAAACCAGGAAATTCAAAACCAGAAAAAGTAGCGTAATGGTTAACTGATCAGAGATGTCAGTGCGGAATGTCTGTTCTCCAAGAGAAATACAAGCCAGCCATTTGTCCTTAAACTTCATCTCCGCCTTGAAACAAAAGCCATAATTGCAACAATTAGCACATACGAAGCTTCAAAATCATACAAAAAATTATATGTATAAATGAATTTAGAATCAAACATGAGAGCGAGAGAGAGAGAGAGAGAAATGTACACTGATGAGTCTGAAAAGTGCGATGCCTGCAAAATCCTTTTCATTAAGCAGTTTAGAATGCGAAATCGAACCCTTCTTGCGATGATGATGACGACCACGGTGCTGATGGTGAATGTGAAGTTTCTGCTTCAGTCTGGATATACGAGAAGAAGAAGATGAAGATGATTTCGAACCGTCTGCAGATTCATCTGACGACTCTGACTTCGAGCTTCCATGCCCCATTCTCTCTCCCTCTCTCTGTGAAATATCTGAAATTGTGTCTTGGTTTTAGTGGGACTGTGAGAGGGTGGGGGAGTTCATGAGGAGAGAGAAACAGTAAAGTTGAAGTGATCCCGGAGAAAATATTCATCACCGATTAATAATATTAAAATCAAAAAAATAATTGTAAATTAGTATATTTTAAAACATCGTTCCAATTTTAATTTTTATATATCAAAAATTTTAATTTGTGACTTCAAAAAAACAAGTATCAATTTGCACGCGTAAAATTAAATATATAAATTGTACTTAGACATCCTAATATTTATCATTTAATCACTTAGACTATTAATATTTTAAAATATTACACCTATACCACCTGAGAATCCAAATATCACTAAAACTATTCCCCCAATTGAGCATCCAAATAATTATGTTCAAATGATGTATTTTATTGGATATAAAAAATATTATATATATACCTACATTATATTGAGCATTCAAATAATAAGATTAATTTTGAACATTAGAGTATAACGGGTTCACAAAATAAAGAGTAATATGAAAATTATAATTTTTTATTATGATGAATTCATATTTTTTAACGGTTATATTAACAGATATCAACGATAAAGAGTTATGTATTACACGTATATAAAAGTCAGGAGGTATAAGAGTAATATTCTTAATGTGAGGGGTATAAATAATTAAGTGACAAACTTGAGGAGTCTAGGTGTAATTTATCTTACTAGTTTTAGACCGGTTAACTAACAGTTATTAGTTTCAGATACACATTGATATAAATTTATATCTTTGAGGGCATAAATTAAAATTTTTTATCTTTATGAATATGAATTGATATTCAAAAAATATTTAAATATGTAATTTGTGATTAACACAAAAATAAATAAGCAAATGAATTTTAAAAAAAATTAATAACTAACTTATCATGTAAATAAATAATTCCTCAATTTAAGTGAAATTCACTTTCCTATTTAAAATTTTAGTATTAATCAGTGGTACCCTGTTAAACCATTGTCATGATTCCGACCGATGAGAAAATATTCGAAACTGTAAAAGAAAACAAAGCAATTCGCAAGTTTCGAATTTTCTTTACTCTTTTGCTGTGGGTGGATGGATGACTTGGCTGTTGGGTACTTGAACACGGCACGAAGATGAAAGGGCCCACACCATCTTGTTGTCTGTTGGTTTGTTTCATACCCTACTGAGTGTGAAAATATTGACAGTAACGGTTAAAATTCACCATCTATATAATATATAATCACTCTTATGTTAAAAAAAAAAACTCATTTTTATCTATTTTTTAATATTTTTATTAGACAATTATACCAAATAATATTACTGACATTATATAACTATTATTTTTAAAAACTACTGTTTTATTCAATATTTACTTGTGGGATACAGACTCTTTTTCGCTTTTAATTGGTCAAATTCTATTTTATACCCGGAAGCCCACATTAAATTATTTTTGTAAAAATTACAATGACGCCCCCTAGAGTTTTTCTTCTTTTCAAACAATATTTATCCCCCACATGTGCGTTTCCTCTAAAACTATATACTAATGTCCCACTAGATTCTATCCCCCCACATGTGCGTTTCTTCAATTTTTCTTTTTTTCCTAATTCATATTTTTTTTTGTTTTTGGTTTAATAGTCAAGGTGTTCATACCGACTTATGCGCATCTCGACTAATTTCTTCTCTAATCCTATCAAAGGCAAGTCATTTACGCTGAAACTATGATATTTCATAAGGAATAAATCTTTCATGGTTTGACTCTAAAGAATTATTAAAATTCGAACTCAGAACATCTGAATTTACAGTTTGTCTCTATCTCTATTGTGCCTTAGGATTTATTCATGCTTTCAAATAGTGTTGAATACTTTACAGTTAGAATAGCAATTGTTGACAGAAACACATGTCCTAAAACTGTTTTTTCGTGTCCCTAATTATAGTTTATTATATATGTGCTCGAAATAAGAAATTGCATCTATATGATACTTGCTATATGTTTTACGGATCTCAAGGACCGAGACCACAAACAATTATTCTAGAAACATGAAAATCTAATATTTACAGCTATCTATTGGTCTTAGATTTACGCTTGAACCAAGTTCTAATGAAAAATAGATTAGAGACTGAAAAAAAATATATATATATATATATATATTATTATACAAGAACTTGAGAAATATTATGATATGAAACAGTTATACTTAAAGTCCATAAAATAAGATATAAATAATTACAAACCTATAAATCTTGAATAGAGATAACCAAATCTATAAAGATTTACCTTAAAGTTTCAGAATTTTTGATGAAAAACTACCAAAGAATGGCGTAGTAACTGATGGGACATTTTCAAACACTCTCAGAAGACACGTGTATTCGGCGTTAATGAAGACTCTTCGTTGTGATCCCGACATGTGCTCGTCGGTCCATAATACCCTTCCCCGACGGTACTATTCTTAGGGATCAAGGATCCCCAATACGCCATGGACCGACACGTATCTTTCGGTCAATTTTGGCACATCGGTCCCTAATCATGCTAGTCCCTCAGTATCGAGGTGTATCAGTCCACGAGGCGTTTCTACTCCTTCAGGGGCTATTGATTGATAGGTTACTAGCCTAGGCTAGGCTAGACTAGTCATCACAACATCGTGCTATTCAAATGGTGTCAGGAGGCACAAGGAAGCAGAAGGTTCAACCAAAAGGAAATGGACACGTGGCATATTGTGTCAGGTCAGAGACGAAAAAACCAGAATGTCTTTGCTGACACATGGCTTGGAAGGTCAGGCATTTAATGCATCATTCACTCGATGAGACAACATTTAATGCATACGAGCCTGGAAGTGAAAGGTAATAAATATTTCTATGCCTGGACATTTAATATATCCCTATCGAAAGAAGGTCATCAAACACTTGGCAGACCGAGGAGAAAGCATTGGTTGTTCGGGGTCCCGAACAGTTAAGAATGAGGACATTTCTCATAAAAAATAGCGTACACACTGCCCACCTGCTAATGATTACCCATTAGCTACGCTGTCAGCAATAATGAGTTTTGTAAGATATAAATAGTCTTCACAAATACATTTAAAAAGTATGTAAAAAACCCTTTCTGAAGGACCATATAGTTTTTTCTTCTTCTCCTCTCTCAAAGAATTGACTTGATCGTCGGAGGAGATATGCCGAAAAACACTCTGGCGCCCTTCTAACCAATTTTTCTCTGTTCCAGGTACCTTTCATAGCCTCCCAGGACCAATCAAGCGACCCCTAAAAACAATTCATTACCACTTCATAGGTCACCTTCGGCCCTCACAACCTATTTCAAGTAGCAAGATTGACCACTCGACTGACAGACTCGTGTTCACCACGTAAGAGATCTGTTCTTGTGTTTATATTGTGCAAGATCGTGCACGCACAGTAACTATAAACAAAACAAAGAAAAAAGATCAGTACAATATAATAATCAAGTCAACTTAGTATATTTGTTTTCGTCCATTTTTTTGTGAAAATTGTTGGCTTCCCAAGTTAAAATCTAGGGATAAGTTTTGTATTTGAATCCTCTTTGATACATTCTCTCAATGGTAGAGTTTTCACTGTGTTTTGCTATAAGATCTACTTATTATTTGAATTATGATTAGTGTTGATAACGCTTCGATCACTAGAGCCAGAAGGCAATCTTGATCATAATACTTCTAAGGGAAGTTAATATTATCAGTCTAACTTCATGTCACCTTCTATGATTTTCAAAAGTCTTTTGCTATTCTTTCATGAACAAAAGTGACTTAGTTCTATACATTAAAAAAGTCTTTTAAAACATTTCAAGTAATTTTTCATAATGATCAGAGATTGTTAGTTAGGTTTGAGAATTTTGGTGCAAGAAGAGTGTCAACCTTTTCAATTTTTGTATTTTGGTTCCATATCCTCAAATTGACTACAATGATCATATATACAAATTTTCAAACTAATTTTAGCGCCTCATCCCACCCCTTTTTGAAGAACTCCTTACTGTTCTCCTCAAGGGCGGGTAGTATGTCATCGGCAAACTTCTCTCGGATTTGCTCCTCAGAGTTCTGTTCTCTGCTTCAGCCCTAATCATGTCAAGCTCCTAGGTCAGAGCCAGACAGTTCTCCTCCGACCCGACGGCCCTCACTTCGGCCGTAGAGAGACGTTGCGTCTGTTTCGTACTCCTCCTCTCAGCGTCGGCCAAAACGGCACTTAGCTTTTCAGCCTTAACCTTCGTCGATTCGCTGTTCTTGAGCAGTTGCTCAATCTAAGCGGCTTGGCCCGTGAGGGTGGAGTCCCTGGCAACCATGTCCTCCTTAGCGATGACCAAGGCTCCTTCAACCTCTTCCTTCTGCTCTTGGGTCCGTTGAAGGTCTATTCTGGCTGCATGATATCATGCAGTGATTATAGAAATTTGTTGAATGGCTTGCGGGAGAAAGAACTTGGTCAATTTATAGGTGATACAGTAAGGAAAGACTAAACCAAAGATGAACTTACCACCAGAGAGTTCTGAATGATGGAATTGAACAACGTGCTAGTTGTCCGCCCCATGTGAGCTTCCATGTCGGCCTTAAAATGGAGCGTTTCGCTCACTGCATTGGCGACATGGGGGTCCTGCAGAATAGAATCATTGACCCTGATCACCCGGTTCATGTGATCAGTAGCCCGAGGGTTTTCATTTTGCAGCTTCCACCGTCTGCGACAAGGGAGGTGGAGTTTGTCTCTGCTACTATTGTTGTCTTTGTTGTTGTTGCTGCTGGGGTGGAAGGGGCAACTCACGGCCCCTCCTGCTTTGTTGTTGAGCGGAGGGGGCCTTGGACCCCTTACCAAGGCCGTCGTGCCTTAGTTTGGTTCTTCTCTCCTCTTCAACTTGAGGATCTCGGGCACGTACCTGACCCCGACCAGTGCCCTCTCGAAGGTGGGGGGTTGGCGCTGGTCCCTTCCCGTCCTCTCCCTACGACAAGGGCTAGCCTCTACCTCAGGAAACCCAAGTCTATGCGGGACGTATGTGACATGGCTACCTCAAAGGTGTCCTCGGCGTCTAGGGACTGGAGGATGTTGAAGTCAGGCCACGAATCTCTCCTTGAGGTCCCCACCTCGGCGTGCAAAGGAACAAAAATCTCTCTGGCCCCGAACTCCTCAACTTCAAAGGTACTGTCTATTTCTGCCTCGGTAGCCCTATCAGGATCTTCCTCCAAGTTCTGTTCGGCCTCTTGTTATGCTGTCTGATTAAAGAGTTCAGACCACTACGAAGGGTTGAAAGGTTAGGGGAGCTGTGAAAACTTCTTGTACCTTGTTGTGTAGTTCAATAGAAGATGAGCGGCTCGGCCAAACCCGTCGTAACCGACAAACTTCCAAACAGTGATGAGGTCGGTAAAGTTTACCAAAGACCGAGGAGGAGGAGTGACTTCCCGGGCGGAGACGTCTGCACAAGAAAGAAGGTTATTAACGCTTGCAAAATATTCCAAGGACAGCAAAAAATTGGACTTGAAGAAGTCGACGTACTTGTTGTTCTCCATTCAAGAGGGCACCTCGGACCATCGTACTTGGGACCGGTTCCCCGCTCCCAAGATCCACTGAAGATCAAAAGGTCATCCTTGTACCCTTTGTCCGAATCAGGGAGGTGAGTTACAAGGTACATGGATATATCCTTGACTTTGAGGTAGAAGTTCTGTTGGGGCATGACCCTCAACAAGGAGTAGCAAAAAAGGATATCGTTGAGCCCAACGTTTATCCCGAGGCGGTTATTAAGCTCTACGACCCCCATTATTATCCTAAAGACATTAAGGCAACACTGTCCTGGGAAGAGGTTGAAATGGGAGAGGAACTAGAGGAGTAGAGGAGACAAAGAAAACCTAATTCCACCCTCTATGATTGCTTTGGTGTAAAAAGGCATCTCATCCTCAGTCCCGAGATTACGGTTATGCAAAACTGGATAGTACTTTTCTATACCTATGTTTTGGGGGATGTGATATCGGGCCCTAAACCTATTGATCTGCTGATCTCCCTTCACTTTGTACTTCCCTGGCCTCGAGGAACTAGCCTGGAAGGCCTCGGCGGCAGAGAGGCGTCAGGGCATCTCTAATAAAAGAGGGGGGAGGAAGGAAAAAAGGGTTTTTCTACATAGAACCCCAAGAGGTCCCCTGAGGATTGGTCAAACAATCACAACCAGAAACACCTCCGATTACCAGAAAATGAAAAACAAAACCCAGAAGGACGGAAAGAAGGAGGGTGCAAGGACTCACCAGAATGCAAACGAAGATTTTCTGAAGGACTTGAAGTGTATCCTTTCTCGAGAAGGTTCAGAAGCAAGAGGGGGTTTGCTGGTCTAAAACTCCGGTGATGACTGATTGATAGACGATGTGACAAAGGGGTCTCCGACGAAGTTTTTGGCGAAAGATCTCTGAGAGTTCGAAATGGTGAAAGCGTGGGAAAGAGAGAGAAAACCCGTTTATATAGTGTTCATCCCCATCATTGGGCACGAAGCACGAAGAGGCACATTTAATGCGCACGACCTCCTAAAGCGGCAGAAGACGGCTGGAAGCAATGATGGGGTGGTTGGGGCAGTTGTAGAACCCTTCGTCTTCTTACGACGCGTGTCCTCGGCGTTAGAAGATTGAAGGTTGGGAGGCAATTGATGGGACATTTTCAAACACTCCCAGATGACGACACGTGTACTCGGCATTAATGGAGACTCTCCGCTGTGATCCCAACACGTGCTCGTCGGTCCATAATCCCTTTTCCTGAGGGTACTATTCGTAGGGATCACGGATCCCTAATACGCCATGGACCGACATGTATCCCTCGGTCAGTTTGGGCACATCCGTCTCTAATCATGCTAGTCCCTCGGCACCGAGGTGTATCTGTCCACAAGGCGTTTCTGCTCCTATAGGGGCTATTGATTGACAGGTTACTAACCTAGGCTAGTCAAATGGTGTTAGGAGGCACAAGGAAACATAAGGTTCAACCAAAGGAAAATGGGCACGTGACATATTGTGTCAGGTCAAAGACGAAAAAATTTGAATGTCCTTGCTGACACACAGCTTGGGAGGTCAGGCATTTAATGCATCCTTCAATCGATGAGACAACATTTAATGCATAAGAGCCTGGAAGTGAAAAGTAATGAATGTTCATATGCCTAAGCATTTAATATATCCCTGCCGAGAGAAGGTCATTAAACACTCGACAGATCGAGGAGAAAGCATTGGTTGTTCGGGGTCTCGAACAGTTAAGAATGAGGACATTTCTCATAGAAATTAGCGTGCACACTGTCCACCTCTAATGATTACCTATTAACTACGCTGTCAGCAATAATGAGTTTTGTAAAGTATAAATAGTCCTCACAAATACATTAAAAAGGTACGCAAAAAACCCTTTCTGAAGGACCATATAGTGTTTTTTTCTTCTGCTCTCTCAAAGAACTGACTTGATCGTCGGAAGCGATACGCCGAAAAATACTCCGATGCCCTTCTAACCTGTTTTTCTCTGTTCCAGGAACCTCCCATAGCCTCCCAGGACAAGTTAGGCGACCCCTAAAAATAATTCATTACCACTTCATAGGTCACCTTCGGCCCTCACAACCTATTCCAAGTAGCAAGATTGACCACTCGACTGACGAACTCGTGTTCACCATAGAAGAGATCTGTTCTTGTGTTTATATTGTGCAGAATTGTGCACGCACAGTAACTATAAACAAACAAACAAAGAAAAAGATCAGTACAATATAATAATCAAGTCAACTTAGTATCTCTGTTTTCGTCCATTTTTTTGTGAAAACTGTTGGCTTCCGAAGTTAAAATCTAGGGATAAGTTTTGTATTTGAATCCTCTCTGGTACATTCTCTCAATGTTAGAGTTTTCATTGTGTTTTGCTATAAGATATACTTATTATTTGAATTATGATTAGTGTTGATAACGCTTCGATCACTAGAGCCAGAAGCAATCTTGAAGATAGATATTCTAAGAGAAGTTAATATTATCGGTCTAACTTCATGTCACCTTCTACGATTTTCAAAACTCTTTTACTTTTCTTTCATGAACAAAAGTGACTTAGTTCTATACATTAAAAAAGTCTTTTAAAACATTTCAAGTAATTTTTCATATTGATCAGAGATTGTTAGTTAGGTTTGAGAATTTTGGTGCAAGAAGAGTGTCAACCCTTTTTGTTTTTCTCCATAATTTATGAGAGATGTCAACTTTTGTATTTTGGTTCCATATCCTCAAATTGACTACAATGATCATATATAAAAAATTTCAAACTAATTTTATCGAGCATGTGACAAACTTGGACCATGAAATGAACATCATTGTTCACAAAAATTGAGAAATTCGAAGAAAGTAGTTTATGATTTTATTTTATCTTCAAAATGATTCATATGCAACGCACGTATGCAATAGCTAGTTAAATGAAATACAAAATTGATATCATTCAATAGACAAAAAGGTACAAAATTTTTTTACTTTGTATAAGTTAACTCAGTCATACTAAAGTAGGACACATCATGCTTTTAATTCTAAAAAACGTATATATTTGATTAATTCTACGTTAAAATTCTCTTAAATTTATCATCCGTTTTATTATGAAATTTAGTTGAGGCCATCTTTTTTCTTGAGACACTGATCCATTGGAAGCGCAAAAGTAAGGTTTTGGGTCAAGGCATATTGTCATTTGCATCTAATTGTGTTAGTTGATTACGAATCTTTAAATTACCCAAAAACAATGATGGCTAGGTACACAATTATTTTTTAGAAAATAAAGATAATATGTTAAATTTAACTATTATCTATCGATCAATATACAATCAAAATATTTTATATTTATTATACTAAATTAAATAAATATTAATTTTTTTGTGTTAGAGGATAGTGGGCCTCTATAATTGAAAAATCTATCCATTAAACAGTTTAGCACAACATAAAAAAAAATAGTTTAGAATGTGAATTCGAACCACTGTTGCGATGATGATGATGGCGATTGTGATGGTGATGGTGATGGTAAATGTGAAATTTCTGCTTCAGTCTAGATATACAAGAAGAAGATGATGGTTTTGAACCGTCTACTGATTCATGTGACAACTCTGACTTTGAGCTTCCATGCCCCATTCTCTGTCTCTCTCTCCCTTTGAATTCTCTGAAATTGTGTTGTCTAGGTTTTAGTGGGACAGTGGGGGTGGTTATGAGGAGAGACTGAGAGAGAAACGGAAAAGTTTGTAGTGAGTCCGAGAGTGGGGTAGAATGTGTCGAAAATGGAAATTCCAAAAGAACAAAGCAATTCGCAAGTTAAGAATGTTCTTTTCTTTTGCTGTGAGTGGAAGGTTGATTTGGCTGTTGCTTTTTCTTGTGTACTCAAGACCGCACGATCCAAAATTAGGATGTCAATCATGTTGTGTTTGTATGATTTGTATATCGTGTTATTCGTATCATATATTTGTCGAGATTTTTGAAAAAAAAAATTATCTAATGTGTTCTAAATATTAGTTTATATTATTTATTATGCGTATTTGTTCGTGTTGAATTCGTATTAACAGATCAAAATTAACACCCTTATCCAAAATGCATGGGACCCGCCAACATCTAATGATGTTGGTTTGTTTCATGTGCAAGACTACCTCAAAACTCAAAATTTATAATTTTTTAAAAATTAAATTACAACTAGAGTTAGAAGTGAGAAAGTAAGGAAAACCACGACTAGTATAATTATCCTTTATTTCGGACACAGCTAAGGAAAATAATCGTGTTTTGCCATTTGTGTTTGTGTTTTATTATTTATGAACTATTTATTGTCTGTGCGTAAAGACACAAAATAATAAAAAATAAATATATTTGTGTTCATATTTAAAATCAAATCACAAATATATAAAAAAGATAAATGAATTTAAGAATCGATTGTAGTGGAGGGTGAGAGGTGGCAGGGGCAGGGGTGGTGGTGGTGGCGACAGTGATGGTGGTGGTGGTGGCTGGCTGCTATGGTGGTGGTGACAGTGGTGATGGTAGAGATAGTGGTGGGGCAGTTTCAAACACTATTTTTAAAAAAAAAATAATTATGAGAAATAATTTTTAGAAGTACTTTTAAAAAGTCACTTCAAACACACCCTTAGGGTCCTATTTTTTTTTATTAAATTTAGAGTGTTAATATTAACCGTTATATTAACTTTAAAATAAAATTTAAAACGATTGGAACCGCTAAAAACAAAAGCCAATTTTGTTTATTTTTGAAATTTGAATTGTAAGTGACTTTATTATATAAAAAAATTGTGTCTAACATTAGTCAATTCAAATTTAACTCATTTAATTAATTGTGTTATATTGATTCAATCTTTATTTTTGTATAATATTTGTGTTGACTTATATTACTAATCAATTAAAAAATTAACTCAAAGATTTAAGTCTAATCCTATATTATCTCCTACAATAGCAAAAAAAAAAAAATATTATCTCCTAATCGAACCCAAACTCATATTTTTTTTTATAAACTAAAAATTAAATTAATAAATATAATTAAAAATAAGTAAAAAAATCCACTTTTTTGTATAAAAATTATGTTAATACTTGAGAAAAAATAACAAAAATTTAGTATTTTATTCTTATAATATTAGTCGAACGTATTAATCGCGTCATTTACGAATTCGTGTTAAAAAATAATTAACTTTAACCCGCTACGTTTTCGGGTCGTGAGCCACTTTTTTTGGCATTTAATTGGCCAAATTCCATTTTTACACCCTGAAGCCCACACTAAATTATTTTGTGAAAATTACAATGGTGACCCCTACAGTTTTTATGTTTTCCAAACATTGGTATATTATCTAGGGTTGTCAAAATTCTACACAACTTAATTAATCGACATGAATTGACACGAATTAAGCAAGTTTGTGTGAGATTTTAATGGTTTGGGTGATAAACGGGTTGACACATCAAATACGTTTAATAAACGGGTCGTGTTCGGATGAGACCTGTCAAACCGTTAATTATACGTTTACCTATTTAAATAAAATTAATATAATAATAAATTAATAATTATTTTAAAAATTTAGTAAAAAAAAAGAAATAAAGAAATCAATAAAAAAAAAAGAAATAAAATAGTAGTAGTTCAAAGAAAAAAGAAAGAAGATGAGGGAGCACTTTAAAGACAAAGACAAACTAATGTCTTTTGTTTTTATCCCACATTGAAAAATGAGGGGATATGGAGAGGGTTGAATTGTCTATAAAAAACAAAGACCTCTTGTTTTTTTTATTAAGCCTTCAAGTCATATTTTTATGAGATTTGACTAAAATTTTTTTTTTTTAGGTAAATGCAATTGGCAATAAAAAAAAAATAGAATATTAAAATTTATTAATATAATTTTTTAAAAATTAAACGGGTTAAACAAGTCTCGTCGTATTATCTGTTTATTAAAAAGGTTGTGTTTGTGTTAAAATTTTTAATAATAAAAAAAATAGAGTATTAAAATTTGTAAATATAATTTTTTTAAAGTTAAACGAGTTAAACAAGTTGTGTCGTGTTATCTAATTATTAAATTGATTGTGTTCGTGTTAAAAACTTTTTACAATCGTCTACAAATTAACGTAACTGTTTAAGTCGATGTTTGACACCCCTAAATGTTACCCAAATGTGAGTTTACTCTAAAACTATACCATAATACTTACATCCCTTTCTCTCTCGCTCCCTCCCTCCCTCCCTCTTCACTTCGCTTCGCTTCACTTCACAGTCGAGACCACTCTTGCACACCCACACCTATGAGTCCATGACCTATGACATTGCCGAAAGAAAGATGTGGGATAAGCAAGAAGAAACTTGAATATCAGTGACTCCAGGTCTTTTCTTCTCTAACAAAAAACTGAGCAATCCACTTTCTCTTGCTTCGATATTTTGAGGTAAAGCTGATTGCATTCGACCCAAATTTGTTACATCACTTTACTTCCACTATTCAATGCTTATTCTTACTCGTTTATGTGTTTAGATAAATGTTTCTGCATTTTAGCCTTTACTTTACTATGGTGTATAGTTTCTGCATTTTTGTTGGTACTTTTGTGGTGGAAGGTTGCTAGTCGTTTCATGCCCACCAACTGTTTGATCAAAATCCTAAAGTCTGCATGTTAGTAAATAAACATGTTAATCAGACGCTATTCAGCAGGATTTTGAACTGAATCAGAAACCCTTTATCTTGTCTTATAGTTGCTGAGGATAGAGGTGGTGTCTGATTATGGTATTGGTTCGTCTTTCTGTATAATGGTTTATTTCTTAGTTTTGTTCTCACAGATTTTTCACGACTTAGTCAAAAGATGTGACTTATCACTGGTTTATGTCGTCTTTGGGCTTTCCTGGTATGCAATACCCAAAAGATGTGACTTAGCATTTTTTTCAAACTAACATGGATTTTATTGTTTGAACTTTAAAGTAGTAAAACCATGGATTTGATGTCCAAAATTTTCATTCTCTAGCCTCAAAAACATAATAAGCTCGACAACAACAACAAACGCTTGGCATAGTCATACTTGAGCTCTTCAACAACGCTGCACATCTTAGCTGATATTTA
Organism: Ilex paraguariensis; assembly: GCA_963454935.2. NCBI lineage: Eukaryota > Viridiplantae > Streptophyta > Magnoliopsida > Aquifoliales > Aquifoliaceae > Ilex > Ilex paraguariensis. The sequence goes on along the minus strand of CAUOFW020001045.1, from coordinate 63,422 downwards.
CCTCTATGCATTACCTAATTATGGGAGTACTACCCAAATAATTGTATGAATATAAGCTTTAAATCTCATTACCTTTGTAACACATGGAAATCAAATTCTGCTTATTAATGCGCACTAGTCTTGTATCTATTTGACTTGCATATGTGACTAATTGCAAAGCATTTTCACAGCATGTAAAAATCGTGCACAACGGGAGGAGTGGTTGAAATTAGGATATGGTGGAAATTCTTTTGTAGGCTTAATCAAGGAGGTTCTTGCATTGCATCTCAACAAATTTGTGTGCATTCAAGAGGAAATTTGATGTAGATCGTAAGCTTTGATAAACTATACCAATTGATGTAGAGTAATAAGAAGAGAAATGGAGATGAGAAGAAAAGAAGGAAGGGGATGAGATGAAGAGAGGAGAAATTTAGGACAATATTTAATATTAAATAATCCAAGTCTACAAAGCAAGCAACTCATTCCCCTATATATACGGAAAACAAGACCCTGCAACATATACATAATGACAAATAAATCCTTAAAAGTTTAAAGAAATGACTAAAAGATAAATATTATATAATATCCAAAATAACTCTCAGAATAAATCTGTAATATCTATTCAATGCCATCAAAATCCTTTATAACTTCATGGCAGGTGGAGTGCCTGGTTTGAGACATCCGTTGTAATCTTTCAGATGGATGAGCTATCTGAAGAACCAGATTTGTGCTGCCCATGCAATTGTTGTTGCAGGATCTGTCACCTTAGGCGCTTTTCTTACTTACCCATAGGCGCTTTTCTCACCTACCCACTAGATACTATCAAGGTCCTTATACAGGTTTGAAGCACGATGTGACTCAATGATTTTTTGTCAAATTGAGAGCTGTCCCTTTTTTCATAAGAAAAATACTAATGTTCTTTTATTGGGATGGAGTGAAGAACAGGTTGGGTCAGGAAACAGTAAACAATTGATTCCTGCTCAAGGTATTGATAGAGTTTGAACTGTGACTGGAAATTCAGGCGATTCCACCGATTTATCGACTTTTTTGAACTTCCAATAGTACCAAGTCAATTAAAGTTCATTAGCTATGACCCTACTGCCTATGTGCATTAAGTGATGTTTATACCTTACAAATAGTGAAAACTAAAATTGTGCTTTTAAAACTGCAAATGCAACTTCCTCCTTGAGCAACTTTTGATATTTTAACTTGTAGAAGATCCTTTTACCCCTTTTAATATTTAAATTTTCTGCTGGAAAAGGTTTGCTTCCGCATAAAACTAGAAAGGATTTTGCTTGACTCTTGCAGATATAAATGATAAGTCTGGCATTTTATATGTTCTTGAAACGTCCTAATTTCATGTCTTTATAGCTTTTAAAGCTGCAGCTATATATTCATTGAAAAAAGAAGTGGAAAATTGCTGGTAGGGCACCATCTTTAGGTTACTTAACATCTACATTAATCCTTCATTCCCTTAAGGGGGCTCAAAGGCACTGTAGCTGGCACCGACTAAACTCAGTTGAAGATACTAGATGTTTGCATGCAAAATGGACCTTGACTGATTGTAGTCACTTATCATTGTTGTAGGTTTTTGGGAAGAAGTGATAAGATGAAATGAAAGGTCAACTTATGATCTGCGAGACTGATCATGATAAAGTATGGTAGTTCGTAAATTTTTTATTGTTTCCATAAGCGTAGATGATGATGTGCTGCTTGAATTTGCATAGGCTTGTTCCATCAGTAAAAGATATTGAATATAGGAACAAAAACAATAAGTGTTGCTCTAGATTAAGATCACAAAATATGATTAGCTGCAAAATGCAGTAAACCAAAAATTGTAATGTGCTTTTAAGGTTTCACGAGGCATTTCTGCTGTTGTTCTCTTATTACCATTAAAGAACTTGTGGTACTATTGCTTGGATGGATTTTATCAAGCAATTTGTATGGTATCCTTGTGGTGCTAGGGACTTATAATATGAGTCTGGACCTAAGAGTACTTGCTCTCAAATTTCTTGTACTAAGAAACAGATACTGATATAGGACAAGGACACACCAATGCAAAATTTTTCAAAAAAATAGGATGAGATCACGATACGTTAGCTGAGGTATAGAGTGTGTGTGTGTGTGTTTATGCAACCCAAAGCTTCAAACATTACGCAATTTAAGAACATTATTTAGGGTGAACAATACTTTGCATCCTGAAGGATCCTTAAATTCTCGGTTACACCGTGAAAGATTCTAATTTTCACATTGCATCCTTAATTAGATAAAAAATGTAACAATGTGATCAAAAAACTAAATGTCTGCTACCTTTTTTGACAATTTTTTGTTGTATTTGTTATTTGATCCTATTTCTATACACAATTAATTACATCATACTAAATTTTAAGTATTTTATATGAAAATGTTGTACTCAATTTTCATTGCTACTTTTTACTTAATTGAGGGTGCAATATGAGAATCTTAAGTTTTTAGGGTGTAAATTGAGAATTTGAAGATCTTTCAGGGTGCAAAGTGTCATTTTTCCCATTATTTAAGATCCACACATCAATTTCAAGAAAAAAATTCCAGCGAAAGGGAGTTAGAGCCTTTAGCATGATTGGTGTGATTGTCAACAGTTACTGGACTCTGCTGGTAGATGATGACACAGGTTTTTTATGTTTAGATAAATCACTATGATAAACTGTAGGCCGCTGTAGAATTACTCTCTCTCTCTCTCTCTCCTCTCTATGCGTGTGTGTGTTAAAGCCTAATGGAGGTTTGTTTTATTCAGGGCTGATGTAGAAATGAAGAATTTGGGTCGTGGTTTGTTTTCTATAGGATCCATTTGTCTGTTAGATGAGATTATTTATAATTTTACATTCATATATACATAACTAACTAATATTTATTTTGGGGTTTGAGTTACAAATTGAGGTCAGGAATTTAGACAATTTGGATTGCGAATCCTCTCCGTTTCAAGTCGTGTGATCTCTCAGTTTGTGGGACGGTAGAGGTATCTACGATCCCGGTATCTACCCATGGGCTGGACTCCCTTTCAGGGGTTTCTTTTTGGTGGATCAAATTACATTATAGTTGTTCAGGACAAGGATCTGTACCTTATACTAATGTTGGCAGGATTTCTCATGACAAAATCTTTAAGTATTTATTTGATTTTGGACTGAATTTCGGTCACTTCAGAAAGTGGAGACTCATCTTTAAAATCTGGAATCATGACAGAGGAAGTACTGATTTTAGGGTTGCTGGATTAAGCTTGAAAGTAAACGACGGACCACCCTGTTATGATTGGCATTAAATTGCTTTGGTGGAGCCTCCCATTTTTGTGATCTGCTTCTGTACGCTGCAAGCTTTCTACTTTGGCCCAGCCTGATATCATGTACTTGATGTATTCAGTGAGAGAATAAAAAGTTTCTAGCATCTGTGGATGACATCTAAGCATTTGGCATTTATACTTTGGTTGCTTAAGAGAGAGCAGACCTTGGCGTAATGGTAAGGTTGTTCGCAGTTTCAAATTGTAAAAACAATCTCTTTACTTAATCTGTACCCTACAATTGCGGGAATCTTGTGCACCGGGTACACCCTTACTAAGATACATGCTGTGCAAAGGGTGCATTGGGTATGGGATTATTATGTGCTTTTAATTTATGTATTTTATTTGATTTTATGTATTTATTTGAATGTTATCTTAAGCTAATTACTAGGTGGTTATGTAAGGAGTGGACTAGTAGTATAGTTTTAATGGGTTTTTTAGGTAATTATCTGGGAAGTGGGTTTAAAAGTTATTTTGAATTCTTATTTCTTATATTTAAAAGACCTTACGATTAATGACATTGGGGTGATCAGGTTTCCCTCGAAGTGAACCAATAGGGATTCTCTTCGAAGTAAACTAATGGAGGTTTTCACCCCTCAAAAGTGGGTCTCTTTCTCTCCTATTCTATTTTCTTTAAATCCCTTGAAATTGTGAACGTAACAGGGATATATGCTCATCACACCCAAAACTTGAGATGCTGACCCGGTACATGGGACATAGATTTTAAGGCTGCTAAACAAAGAGAACAAGGTATCAAATCCCTGCAGCATGAGTAGTGAATGCGAATGGAATTGCTTGAACAGCAATGCCCTACAGCACTCATGTGCAGTGCCAATATAGTATTTGCACTATTTATCTATCAATCTCTCTCGCTCTCTCCCCCTCTCTCTCTCTCACACACAAGGGTGACTCTGTCAGTCGGGACAAGCGCGAGTGAAGAAGTTAGTCCAAGAAACTAAATTTAGGTTAACAACTTGAAATATAAGAACACTAAGAGGTAAAAGAATTGAATTAGTTGAAACTATGATTAGAAGAAAAGTTAAAATACCGTACCTACAAGAAACTAAGGGGTTAGGGGTTATAAAGCTAGAGAAGTAGAAAATACAAGTTATAACGATAGACATAGAAATGAAGTAAGAATCCTAGTGCATTCACATCTTAAACAAGTGGTAACAGTTCTTAGGAAATAAGAAAAAATAATATTAATTAAACTTATAATAGATTAAAGTATAATTAGGGGTGTAACTTGGGTTGGGTAACCCGATTTCAAACAAAAAAAAATTAGGGTTTAAGCAAGAGTTTTTGAATATTTAGGTTGGAGTTGGGTCAAAAAATTTCAACTCGAATTTAATTTGGGTTGGACTCGGGTTAAGGTCTTGGGTTCAAGGATTCAATCCGAGTTTGAAAAATTTAAAAAAAAAAAAAAAAAAAATATATATATATATATATATATATAAAACATTAGCACTCATTTTTTTATTTTTGTTCTATCGTTCTCTATCTTGTTCTCTTCCCCCTTCTTTCTGTCTCTCTCGCAGTGGACTGGTGACAATGATTTTTATGTTCTAATCATGGTTTTTATGTTAAAAACTTGATTGAAATTATTGGTTGTTAATTTAGGTGAATATTATGTAATATATGTATTAGGTTTAGAACAACAAACCTATTTTGGACTCTATCCGAATTCAACTCGAAATCATTAACCCGAATTCAACCCGAGCCCGCTTGAATTAAACTCGGGCAGTGTTCGGGTTGAGAAACTCAACCCGATGTAGGGTTAAAGTTATGATTATGATTGAAGATTATATACTTAGGGTTGACTGTCCAATCTGCCCCCCTAAGTATAATTAATATTAGTAGTGCATATGAATCTCAACTAGGATTAGATAAACAAATCAAAACTCAATTTTGGGAGGATATAGAATGAAGTAAGTAGAGAGAGAAAGTAAAAGAAAAAGGACATATTTTCTTGCACGTATTTAACTAATGCCAAATTGCTTTCACGTGAAAATTTTAACTTTCTTGGCATTTTGTGATTAATGTCTTGAACCTAGTCATAATCTGTTGTTTTCGTGTCATATTTCTACAATGTCGACGCGTTGTGTAGTATATATTGTCAAGCTAATGTTGCTTTTTGGTGTGATTTATCATGCTTTGATTGGAGACACACTTAGAATTAGAAGGACCCCCACCTTACTTAAATTATTTATGTTTGATAGCATTGAGTAAACCGACTGAAATTAGTTTTCAAGTTGATTTGGATCCTTGTCTTAGGTTATACTCGTGTCAACTCCTCCTTCACATGGCAATCAATCATAAGGAGGACCATCATAAACCCTCAACACCCCCCCCCCCAAAAAAAAAAAAAAAAAAAACCCTCAAATCTATCTTCTTTTGTTTTTGATTATTTTCCTCGAGTATGTATAAGACCGAACCCATTCGATTTTTAAAAAAGATTAACAAAATGTTTAAAGTTATTACTTGCATTAGTCTTTAACCTTGCTGAGCAATGCATTGTACCAAATTAATCACAAATAACAATCCATGATATAGAAAAGTGGCCCAACAATTTACATCATCAGCTTTGTCAAATTGTTTCTGCAAGTGGAATCTTCGCTTGCTACAATCTCTAGTTAACACATATTATTTAGAGGTATTTAGGCCAGTTTATGCGCATCTCGACTAATCTCCTTCCCGGTCTAATTAAATGTAGGTCATGTACGTCAGAATTAGGGTATTCATGACGGGAATGTTCTCTAGCCTTTTGACGAAGAAATATTAATTTGTTAGTATAGTTTGCTTCACTCAAAATCTACAAGTTGCCAAAAAATGTTTCTTTGTTAGTTTCTCTTTGCCAATATATAAACTGTATATATATCAAGTTGTTTACGTCATTAACTGTATTATTTATCCCACTCCAGAAAAAAAAAAGTCATTAGCTGTGTACAACTAGAATTTAATTGATACATGCAGTTATAGCGGATGATTTGTGCATTCAGAATTTGCGTTGTAACTAACATTAAAAAAGCATTTAGTTGAAATGATTATTTATGACCAAGCTATTATAAAGGGTTGGAAAGAGCTCATGTCAATGCCTCTCTCTCTATCTCTCTCTGGGGTGTGTCTTTATAACAGAACTAGAACTCCGTCAAGTTGTATGCCCCAAGAGGAGCATGTCTTGTGCAATCATAATGGCTACCAACATGATTTGGCAGTTGCAAGCAAAGTCCATAACAAAACTATAAAATTCATGTTATGAGGTCTATGCCTTTGGTAACAATTAAACTGCTCAAATTGTGTGCATTTTTCTCTCTCATGCATGTGCTAAACTGTTTTCATATGCAATGTGTATGGGAGAGATGAATAGAATGTTCAGAGCTTACGAGCCTATTAAGCAATGACTTTACATTTTTATACACACCATGGGTGTTTGTCACCTTGTGATGGACTCGGATGGCTACACTTGTTGAGAAAGGGCAAGGAATTGAGTCCCTATAAATGGGTATAGAGGAAATTAAATGTATGTTGTCTTATTCTTCTGTGTGGATCGACTATTTTTGTGGCTCAAATGTATAATGTTATGGCCACAGAGCATGCTTTGTGCATTATCGAAGGTTACTACAAAATAAGAGTGTGATGCCAGTGAAAACAATACTTAATTTGGGTTAGGGAAAAATTTCATTTTGTCCCCTAAAAGATACAAAAAATTTCAGTTTATCACTCAAATGATTAATTTTTTTCACTTTGGCCCCTCAAAGAAATAAAAAAAATGTAATATGATCCATCGTCTTATTTTTGTTTGGTTTTTCATTTGTTTTGTGTCAAATCAACCAATCAAAAATCACAAAACTGGTAAGCGATCAAACCGAAATAAGACAATATACCACATTGTAATATTTTTATTTCTTTAAAGGGGCAATGTGAAAAAACTTATCATTCGGGGGCCAATGAAATTTTTTTGTATCTTTCAAGGGGTAAAATGGGATTTACCCTTTGGGTTAAGTTATTTCACTAAAAAATTAACCTATTTGTAAAACAAAATTGAGATCGATTGTAAATGTTAAGATTAATCGAAAATTGTTGTGATTGTTTTCAAACATTGTTATTTTGTCATACGTTCACTAGATTAAATTATAATCTTACCCTTATGTTGTTAATTTTCAATATTATATTAAAAAATAATTCTTCGTTATTATTATCTCTCGGGAGCTAGATAGTATAGGACATAATTACTTTATGGAATGGATGCAAAATGCCTTTGAAAGATGCACACATGTGGGTGCCTATAAGCATGTGAGTTGCTTGCATCACACATGACTCAATGCTTCCCTAAGCACCCACCCATTAATTTTTTTGAGTAAAATACTTGGATTACCCTTTTTCTATTAATTTAACCTTTATACTATGCAATCTAACTTATCGGAGTATTTTCGTTTAAATTCGTTGTTAACTTTAATAAAAACCTAACGTTTATGGTTTTAGCTACCATAATTGGTGACTACATGATGTACACAAGATACTTTTTTGTTAAAATTAATTACAAATTTGAATAAAAAAGTCCTATTAAATTACATTGCATAGTTGAAGGACTATGATACAAAAATGCCATACTTTAAGAAACATCTATGCAGTTAAATCAAAATTACACACACACACACAAAACAATTGGAAAAAGGTGACAGTGCTCTCTGGGCTCCACATCCCCTCCTTTCTTACTTCTCTCCCAATACTCCCTTTCACGTCAGAGAATCTCCTTTACATGAGAATGAAAGTAGAACCATCAAGCGCCTAGAATTTCCCAGCAACTGGGTCAAAAAGCCATCTCAATTTGCTTTATTTTCATCCATTTATCTGTTTTGGCAGTTTTGCATTTGTCATTTCTTGGCTAATCCTGCGTATGCGGGAATAATTTCACACAAAAAATAACCACCATATACAGACGGAGTGGGTGGTGAAAAAATCTCGTGAAACTTACAAGACAAGAGAGCACTTAGGTGAATCAATGACCAAAAATAGCCTAAGGGACTCCGATGTTTGACTTAAATCTCAAATCTTAGAGAAGTATTGAGTGAAAGACTGTAATTGAATTCCTTACTTAGTTCGAGTTTGATTCATTTAATCAGACGAATCAAGTCGAGCTGAACCCCAGTTTAAAAAACTTGTTACGATTCTGAATGGAACCCAAATATTCTTTCCGTACGAACGATTCAGATTCAAACTGTTATTTATTTATTTTTTTTTGTAAACAAAGGATTCAAACAGTTTAACACTCTTGCTCGGTTCACTTGCACCCCTACTTGGCCATAGCTTGATAGACATTCCATTTCCCATTGGTGGTCGACAAGATATACCAAATATAATTTTACATCTGAGTGTCACATAGAATCAACTTTAATTGATACAACATTTTGCTAAGGCCAAAAACATATCAAATTCTAAATTAAAAAAAAAAGATCCTTGTGAGTAATATACTCCACTCTGGATCCTAAGTTGCGTAATCTAATCTGGCAAACTAATTTCATCAAGATCATCCAATGACAAGAAAGCTTCATCCAAGCATGAAAGCTCCGTTCCGTCGTCGACGTCGTCGCCGCCGCCGCAGTCACGCTCATAAACTCGACATACCACCCATTTACTATAATCCTGACAAAATACAACCAAAGAAATTTTTATATATTTATATATGTTAGAAGAAGAAATTTAAATATATTTATATATATTAGAAGACCATGTCGTAACATGAGTTTAAAGAATGTGTGGTTCAAATGTCTTTCACTGTTAACAAAAAAACTAAAGGGTAGAAGAGCTCCCTCTCTCTCTCTCTCTCTCTCTCTCTCTCTCTCTCTCTCACGCATGGTACTCACAACCTTGGAATGTCCTCGTCTTTTTGATGATCTACTGCTGGAACTAGTACTATCTGAGAGCCTGAATTCCTGCAGAGTCCAATTGGTTTTGACACCCTCCGGAGGTTCACCAATGTAGAACACACAATGTTTCTTCATCCCAACTTTTTCACTACAACTTGTGAAAATTGGCTCATCCACATCTACTTGCTTCCAATACCCATTGTTTGAAATCCGGTTTTGTGTCCTCCGGCTATAGAAATACCACTTGTTACCCTCAGCCATTGCTTTACCTGCATTTTCCACCATGTAAAAGTTAAGTATATATCCTCAATGTTTATGGAGACTATATGTACACACACACTCGATATTCGAGTCGGTTCCTCTAATGCATCAGGTGACCGCCCTCTTTCAAGAAGTACATGCGTTTTAAACTGTCAGAGAGAATATAATATAAATAACTAAATAGTTTGACATGTTTACTCGTGTCGGTTGATTTTAAGACAAGCACGTGCAATTCGAATGCAAAACCTTACCTAATATAATGTGAAACTACCATCTATTTTAAAACCCTAATCTCTAATGACATGATGGGCCTCCATCTTATCATAATAATATCTCACCTTCTTCCTCTTCATCTTCTTATTGCATCTACTATTCCTTAATTTCCTTGGATAAATCAACTCAATTGCCAAAATTTGAGGAGAGCGATCTCATGAACTCATCTCAATTCAACTAAACTCAACTCAATTCAATAAAATTTTATAAATGCCAACTATATATTACAAAAATAAAAAGTAAAAACGAAAAATTATAGTTGAGGGATAGATTAAATTACCATCCAAGTCCCATGGATCATATGGGTAGAGATCAAGATCCGGGATGACATCAGGATGGCAAGGCAAGAGTTCGGCTTTCCGATGGAGGAAATGGACTACCAGCTCTTCATCCGTGGGACAGAATCGAAAACCAGGTGGGAGGTTGACATTTTTATCACCCATGAAAGATAACAAAGGAGGAATAATGAAGCTATATATGTGTGTGTGTGTGTGTGCACACAAGTGATTGTGTTGAAGTAGAATGATGGGTGTTGGAAATGGTGGTAGTGAAGGTATGGCTATGGTGGGGTGGTGATATTTATAGTGGTGTTAGAGAGAGGGGAGAGAAAGAGAGGATTGACGTGCGATAGAAGGATTCTGTTTGATCACCATTCACAAGTTGGATTTTTAAGTCGTGTTGGGTGGTGGTGGTGCTCCACCTCCAAGGCGGCGGGCAACGGCACGTTGGACACTTTCCAAGTAACAGCAGCTGGTATTGTTGGAGAGGGAATTGGAGCGCAATCAATGATATTTATTTTCCACATGTTTAATTTTCTTATTTCTAATTTATAAAATATAAAATAAGTTTTTTTCAATCAAATTCTTTCATATAATTTCCTCACTTAATCTTTTCCCTTGGCTTTGGTTAGGGAAAAAAATAAATGATGATAGAAAGTGAAAACGGTGGAAAGCAAAATAAAAAAAAAAAAAGAAAAAAGAAAATTATTTGATTAGAATGAAAAATTTTCTAGAAAAATATAAAAAAAATTGGTGTAATTACTAAATTATCCTTATCATTTCAATTTCGCAAATATACAGTGATTCGAATGATGAATGGGTAATTTTTTTAAGTTTTGTTGAGTCTTATTTGGCTGTACAATTTTGTTGCCATCTTCTTGTTCGTATGGTGTAAAGAGAAGAGGAGAAGAAACAAACTGTGGGCAAGTTGGAAAATGTGGGCTACCTCTAACACTTTCGTGGGGAAAAAAAAAAAAATTCCACAGATTTTGCAAGAAATCAAAAGCTAGATTTACGAGAAATTTGGTGGACCCTATACACCACTTTCTTGTATTTTTTTATCGATTTCTTTTTAAAAAAACTTGAAAAAAAATTTATGTTTTCTTTCTCTATCTTGTATTTTTTATCATTATCATGCTAACCAAATGAAATCTTATTTTTTATAAATACTTTTGATGTCATTTGTAAATTATGTGTAGAATGATTTTCTAACTTAATATGTGTTAGTAATAATTTTGTATTGACCAAATAATAGTCACTATAGCATGCTGTCGGACCGCTAGGTCGTGGATTCGAATTCTCACCGACTCTTCTCCTGTTAAAAAAAAAAAAAAAAGACACTCTGTATGTAATATTAAAAATTGGGTATTAATCGTATAATATTTATATTTTATATTTTATTTAAATACGTAATTTAAAATTAATAATATTAGGGAGTGTGTTAATTGAATTGTCTGACATTAGAGATTAATATTTTTTGGACAAAATAATTATTTTTAGAATGAATTTTATATTGTTAAATAAAATTAAATAAAAATTAAATTAATTTTGACCGTTATTATATTTTTATTGATGTGCAATTCAAACTACTAGATTTAATATTAGATAGATATTTATGTAATTCTTATGGGTGGCTTACTGGTTGAACTTGATCTTTGATAATTCAGAGCTAAAGGGAGGTGCTCTAACTCGAACTAAGTTACAGTGACTAGCTGTTGAACTCGAAGAAATAATCGACACAAATTTAAACATCCCATAACAAAATATATATATCAACAACCAAAACCTAAAAAAAGAAGGAAAAAATATGGGTATCATCACACGTCATGCTTGTATCATCTATATTTGTGCCATCTATATTTGTCAAGTAGGTCTATGGGTCACTTTGTGGACCATATAATCCAAGTGACCCCACCTATTGGAGTGGCCATAGACCTATAGTTATCCTAATGAAGTTGTCTATGTAATTGGGTTTTCTTTTCTATTATATTTTTTCCAAGTTTGTTAGCCTTAATGAGTTGTTCATAAAATTGGGTAGTAGCTTAAGATATGAGTTCAACTAAGTTCTCTAGGGTCCCCCACAGTGTTGGAGTTCCTTGATTGCAATTTTTTAGAATATAATATGATTGTTATATAAATTATTTTTCTTCTTTCTTATGAACCACTCATTTTAGATAATGATGATGCCATGGGTTGATCTAGTGGACTTTCCATTCTCTATTTGACCTATTGAAGATTGGAAATTCCTTGCACTTTTTTTTAAACTAGATCCAACAAAACTACGTGGCTCCATTTGGGATTGATATTACTCACAATAGATCTGTTAGCAATGATACTTAACAGACAGATTCAACAATGCACTCTCTGGACTCTTAAATGTAATGTACATATATTAACTTGTAAACCACATATATTTTTTTTTAAGAGAATCGGGCTTTGAATCTTAACCTTGTAATTTTTGAAATTTTTTTTTCATTTGAATTACCTAGGCGGCTCACAACCCATTGATGCCCTTTGACAACATGTACAAGATTTTGTACCCTTGATCCTTTTTACCCATGCCCACCCATTAGTTCAATGTGCCACTATGATTGGCACCTTGTGCTATAATTGTTGTTTTATGAAAGCATGTATAGAATCCCATTGTGGGGGATCCATAATGAGAAAAAGACTAGAAAGTTGAAATAAGAGACAAAGACCACAAAGCATTACCAAAGTCCTGATGGCCTTTTTATTGGAAAGCTACAGGTCAGTTGCAGGACATGGTAAGACCTTCAAACATGCTTCTCCTCATTCATGGTCATTTCAAAATCCATCAATGTCCCTTCTAATATGTTTCTTTTCAGTCTCATGAATTCAAGTGAAAGTTAACATTAAACGGATTATTCTAATAGTATTTTTTACTTTGCGAAGAATTTGTCTTCTTGAGATCAAGGATAAAACTGTTAATCAAATTGAGCTACTCGAGTTTGACTTGAGTTTAACTCAGATTCGGCTTGTTCAGGCTCAGTTCGTTTTCTAAACGAGTCCAAACTTAAACAAGTTTTTAAGTTCGTTTAGAAAATAAAGTCCAATAAGCTCTACAAGTTCGGCTCAAACTCGATAGATTCGACTCATTTATATGCAAATACTCGGGCTACTTTTTTTGGCTCGTTCAGGCTCGGCTTGTTTCTTAAACGAGTCGAATTTGAATAATTTTTTTAACTTGATTAAAAAATAAGCTTTTTAAGTTCGGCTCAAACTCAACTTGCACTCGTTCGACTAGCAGTCCTAGTCAAGGGTTCAACTCTCCCTCCCAAAAAAAAAAAAAACTAATATGTAATGAATGATTTATCATTAAGAAAGGTACCTAAATTTGCCAATTGAGAACAGATATACTCAATGACCTGCCACCATTTACATTAAAATGTAAGCACCAATCTTTTGATCCTTGTTGACACCACTGGGTAGAAACACAATCTCTTTTTTGATGTGTGTGTGTGTAATAAGGAGATCACTTTTTTTTTGTGTTTTTGCCTGGTTAATCATGATAGATTCATTAATACTAGAATGTCAAAGGAGGTTGTTCCAAGGATTTAGAGCTCCTTCGGTGTATTTTTCTCGATAATAGATCATGCATCATGAATTCCAGTGGTATTCATTGTATAAAAACGAATCTCACAATAGTAGTGAATAATCTACTTAAGAGAAAATGTATTTAGAGGGACTATGACATTTCATCTCGTTGGCATTAGCTACAAATTTTTCTTTAGTACAACTTAGGCATAGACGAGGAAGATTGAAAATTGGCCTGGTCTTGCTCGGATACTCGAAAATGCATCTTAGAGTCACAATTGTGTAATCTGAGTTTAAAAATGCCAGTATGGTCAATATATGGAGTGCAAGACTACGATCAAAGATCGAATTCAAGTTAAGTATAAGTTGAGCACGATTTGTTTAAATTACACCCTTCTATAGATCTCCGTATAACTTAATACTTATATTTCAATAGATTTAAAAACCTAAAAGTGACTTGAAATGCCAACCACCTACGAAATGATAGTGAACCCTAGGTGTTGACTACACGTTAAATTGATGTGTATTGTGAACGAGGTTTCACATAAAACACATAACATAGCTCCCAAAAAATCAAAGTCACTATCAATCGACAATAGTAATATATTTTTATGGTGTAATAATTTAGGGATTGAGATATTCTCCATTAAATTTTTTTTCTTAATTTTACTCAATAATAAATCATTCATCGTGTATGGATGAGAAACTCAATAATAAATGGTGGGTCCCATATATATTAATGATAAATAATTTATCATCAAGTTAAATTGAGTGAAAGTGTAATGAATGAATCTGGATTGATAATTTAGAACACGAGATTGCTTCTAATGTTGACAAAAGAATCAATAATTGTATTCTATTTAGCTTGGTGAGTCATCTTTTCAGAGCATGGGTTTTGGAGACATGACATTTGAGATTAACCCATCCGAGTGCCTTATTTGTATGAACATATCTTGTATTAAAGACTTATCATAAGAAATTGAAGAGCAAATTGAGGAGCCGTAGCCAAATTGAATTGATTTGTGTAGATGTATAAGTTTATGACTGAGCTTAAAAGCTTAGTTCAAATTCTTACTCAAGCTCGGCTTGACAAACAATTATGAGCATTTGAATTGAACTTACACCAAAATTAAACTCAAATTTTCAATAAAATTTGCACTGTATAATCAATTTCTATTTGTAATCAACCAAAAAACCAAACCAGCTATATTCTAATTTACCAAAAATCTCTTAGAGAAGTGAAAAAAAAGTACACATAGATCGAAACTATTTATCTTTTGGATAAGGATTGTTTGACATTAAAATTATCCTTAAATAGAAATTTATTCAAGCCAAACTGAGCCTAGAGCGAAGATATAGGAGCCTAGAGCGAAGGTATAGGTTGCTTGGATTCGATTTTGTTTAGTTCAATCTATTATTTGTACGAACCAGAACCAAGTCATGCCCAAGCTCAACTCAAGTTTCTCAATGCATTTATAAATCCTCAATACAACTTATGCATTTGATTTGCAAATGATTATGAATATCTATAATTTGTGCTACAATCACAAGTCCAAACAATCTAGGTTGTAATGATTTTTTGCCACTAAAAAAAGTACCCAAAAAAAAAAAAAAAGGTGTGATGACCACATCTCACACATAGTTGTGTCATCTCTCTTACTCAATGTGCAATTGTGGTGGTCACTTTTCATTCCTAGTGGCACAAAACTCATCTTTATCCCCCATTTCTCATTATTTGAGCTCATCCCTTTTGGCCTAACAGTTTGGTAACATTCAACCTTAAGAAAAAGCAATGCTAATCCACCAAAGCCTAATAATAAGGGGAAAAAAAGCCTAATATATCCAACAAGAATCAAAGATGAAGAAAAAAAAAAAGTTGAAAAGACTAGAAGACGTGATATGGGGCTGTCCCAAGGATATTTCTGGGTAGCTAATCAATGTTGGAATAAGTTTTTTCAACCAACTCTGTTAAGGGGTATGTCACTATCTCAGTATGCCAAGTGAGTACAGATAGTATAGAAAATGATTGCTAATAAAGCTTACAGTCCATAGTATTTTTTTCATTGTAAATAGGAAAAATTCCAACACAAAATTCGGTACCATATTGAAATAATGAAGAAAATCACAATTCATTCGTGTCAAAATTACAATGCAAAAGGGGTTCAAAAAAGCTAGGATTAATCCTAACATGTTGGATCCGTCGATCAAACTGTTGAGATAGATCCAAAGTTTTCAGAATCGATCCTAATGAATCCCATTAGTACCTGTTTGTTTGAGGTATAAGGGAATGGTACAAGGAAAATAGTACGTAGCACCTATTTTATACCTTGCTTGTTTGACATTTTTTACTCGGTATTAATTTCTGGATCATAGTACTGATCCTGTGTGAACAACAACTCTTATACCTTGTATACGGTACTAAGCAATACCACTTATCCGGTGGTATAATATTCTCGATATAAATTTCATGGAGGTATAATAGAATAAAAAAACCCAAATACCCTCATGTACAATGGCCCATATAAAAGCCGATTTCAATTTTAGACTTTTTATAAGTTAACAATTGTCTTTTTACATTGAATAGTTGTAATTTTTGACTTTTTTAAGTAGGTATTAGACAGATAATGTTTGTAACAAACAAACAAGGGGAATGATGAGATTACAGTTTAAGACCGAGTATAATATACCATTGGATCGGAATTGAATAGATATAAAATTTTATACCACCTAAATCTTATACCTCAAACAAACGGGCCCTTAAGGTATAAACTTCACCCAAATTAGATCCTTGATTTTGATATATAGAAATACATCAATACCATATTGTGCTCATGCAAGTACGGCATACAGCTACATTTCTGCCATCATCAAGGGGGTTGACCATGTAAATTTTTTCGCTGCATTTGCTGACCATAAGCCATTCACTTTATGGTAGTCGCCATTGCAACAGATTCCTGTCTCCTACCATCTATGACTCGGTTCTTATACCATGTGAAAGATTGAGCAGGTTCTGTTGGGGGATGCCAGCATTCTTCAACTACCATCGGATATTCACCTTTAAGTAGAAGGGTAATAACAGACTACTCAGATATTTAAGCAGAAGACTCTGATCCTTCCCTGGTAGAGCAACTTCATTTACAAGCACAAGTTTCTCAGGCTTTGAAATAAAGTTTTCTGCTCTAATCCACGAGGGGGGAGGGGAGGAGAGGGGGTTAACTTTTCTAGATCCTATGAACATGTTGAGAAGTTTGAAGTATGTGGAAGGTTGTGCAGGGCATGATAGTACCAGACTTCAGGCCAACACGGGTTGCAAATCCAACTTGACGAAAGTTTTGGACCATTTTTGGAAGATTTTGTTTTTGAAATTTCATCACAACTTGTTTTGTAACACTCCTAGACAGCTTTTTAGAACTTGAGAAGACATAAAATGTTCAAATAGTACCTTTGCAGCATCTAATCTTTGATTCTTTGGGTTTCACAGTTGCAAAGATTATATAAAAATCAAAACTAATTATACTTTCACGAGACAAGTTTAGGTACATAACTGTGTGTGCACGATTTTACACAATATAAACACAAGAACAAATCTTTTTCGTGGTGAACACGAGTCCGTCGACCGAATGGTCAATCTTATTACTTGGGACAGGTTGTGAGGGCCGAAGGTGGCCTAAGGAGGGATTATGAATTGTTTTTATGAGTCGCCAGATTGGTCCTGAAAGGTTAAGAGAGATTCCTGAAACACAGAAAAACAGGTTAGAAGAGCGCCAGAGTGTTTTTCGGCATATCCCCTCCGACGATCAAGTTAGCTCCTTGAGGGAGGAGAAGAAGAAAACACTATATGATCCTTCAGAAAGGATTTTTGCATACCTTTTCAATGTGTTTGTGAGGACTATTTATATTTTACAAAACTCATCATTGCTGACAGCGTAGCTAGTAGGTAATCATTAGAGGTGGGCAGTGTGCATGCTAATTTCTATGAGAAATGTCCTCATTCTTAACTGTTCGGGACCCCAAACAATTAATGCCTTCTCCTCGGTCTGCCGAGTGTTTAATGACCTTCTCTCGGCGGGGGTGTATTAAATGCCCAGATATCAGAACATTTATTACCTTTCACTTCCAGGCTCTTATGCATTAAATGTCGTCTCATCAAGCGAAATGTGCATTAAATGTTTGCTTTCCCGAGTCGTGTGTCAGCAAGGGCATTCTAATCTTTTCGTCTCTGATCTGACACAATATGCCACGTGCACATTTCCCTTTGGTTGAGTCTTCTGCTTTCTTGTGCCTCCTGACACAATTTGAGTAGGATGAAGTCATGATGGCTAGTCTAGTCTAGCCTAGCCTAAGCTAATAATCTGTCCATCAATAGCCCTTTTGGAGCAGAAGCGCCCATGTGGACAGACACACCTCAGTCCAGAGGGACCAACATAATAAGGACCGATATACCCAAACTGACGGAGGGATACGTGTCGGCCCATGGCGTATTGGGGATCCTTGACCCCGTGAATAGTACTTTTAGGACAGGGGGTTATAAACCGATGAAGACGTGTCAGGATCACAACGGAGAGTCTCCATTGACGCCGAATACACGTGTCGTCATCTGGGAGTGTCTAAAAATGTCCCATCAACTGCTCCCAGCCTTTGATCTTCTAACGCCGAGGACACACGTCGTAAGAAGACGAAAGGTTCTGCAACTGCCCCAACTACCCCATCATTGCTTCCAGCCATTTTTCGCTGCTTAGGGGGTCGTGCACATTAAATGCGCCTCTTCATACTTCGTGCCCAATGATGGGGATGGACACTATATAAACTGGTTTTCTCTCTCTTTCCCACACTTTTACCATTTCGAATTCTCAGAGATCTTTTGTCGGGAACTTCGTCGGAGACCCCCTTTGTCACATCGTCTATCAATCAGTCATCACCGAAGTTTAGACCAGCAAACCCCCTCCTGCTTCTGAACTTTCTCGAGAAAGGAACCATTCCACGTTCTTCAGAAGTCTTCGTTCGCATTTTGGTGAGTCCTTGCATCCTCCTTCTTTCCATCTTTCTTTTGGGTTTTGCTTTTCATTTTTCGGTAATCGGAGGTGCTTATATTTTGTCATTGTTTGACCAACCCTCAAGAGACCTTTTGGGGTTCTATGTAGAAAAACCATTTTTCCTTCCCCCCCCCCCTTTTTTTTTTTATTAAAGATGCCTTGACACCGCTCTGCCACCGAGGATCCTCAGGCTAGTTCCTCGAGACCAAGGAAATACAAAGTGAAGGGAGACTAGCAGACCAATAGATTTAGGGCCCGATATCACATCCCCCAAAACGTAGGCATAGAAAAGTACGACCTAGTCCTGCATAGCCGTAACCTCGGGGCCGAGGATAAGATGCCCTTTTACACCAAGGCGATCATAGAGGTGAAATTAGGTTCCCCCTGCCTCCTCTACTCCTCTAGTTCCTCTTCCATTTCAACCTCTTCCCAGGGCAGTGTTGCCTTAATGTCTTTAGGATAATAATGAGGGTCTTAGAGCTTAATAACCGCCTCGGGATAAACGTTGAGCTCAATAATATTCTTTTTTGCTACTCCCTGTTGAGAGTCATGCCCCAACAGGACTTCTACCTTAAAGCTAAGGATTCATCCATGTACCTTGTAACTCACCTCCCTGATTCGGACAAAGGGTACAAGGACGACCTTTTGATCTTCAGTGGATCTTGGGAGCGGGAAACTGGTCCCGAGCACGATGGTTTGAGGTGCCCTCTTGAATGAAGAACGACAAGTACGTCGGCTTCTTCGAGTCCAGTTTTTCACTGTCCTTGGAATATTTTGCAAGCGTTAATAACCTTTTTTTTTTGTGCAGACGTCTCCGCCCAGGAAGTCGCTCATTCTCCTCGGTCTTTGGTAAACTTTGCCGATCTCATCACTGTTTGAAAGTTTGTTGGCGACGACGGGTTTGGCCGGACCGCTCATCTTCTTCTAAACTACACAACAGGGTATAAGAAGTTTTCACAGCTCCCCCAACCTTTCGACCCTTCGTAGTGGTCTGAACTCTTTAATCAGACAGCGCAACAAGAGGCCGAGCAAAACTTGGAGGAAGACCCTGATAGGGCTACTGAGGCGGAAGTAGAGGGCGCCTTTGAAGTTGAGGAGTTCGAGGCCAGAGAGACTTTTGTTCCTTCACACGTCAAGGTGGGGACCTCAGGGAGAGATTCGTGGCCTGACTTCCACATCCTCCAATTCCTAGACGCCGAGGATGCCTTTGACGTAGCCATGTCACCTCCCTCCCGCATAGACTTGGGTTTCCCAAGGCAGAGGCAAGCCCTTGCCGCAGGGAGAGGACGAGGGTCAACCAACGGTGCCCCATCAACAGGGACCAGTGCCAACTCCCCACCTTCGAGGGCCACTAGTCGGGGTCAGGTGCGTGACCGAGATTCTCAAGTTGAAGAGGAGAGAAAGACCAAACTAAGGCACGACGGCCTTGGTAGGGGGTCCAAGGCTCTCTCCACTCAACAGCAAAGCGGGAGGGGCCAGGGGTTGCCCCCTCTACCCCAGCAACAACAACAACAGCAAAGACAACAGCAGCAGCAGTAGAGACAAACTCTACCTCCCTTGCCACAGATGGTGAAAGCTGTAGAATGGAACCCTCAGGCTACTAATCACATGAACCAGGTGATCAGGGTCAATGACTCCATTCTGCAGAACCCCCATGTCGCCAATACAGTAAGCGAGATGCTCCACTTCGAGGCCGACACGAAGGCTCACAGGGGACAAACAGCGAACACGTTGTTCCGTTCCATCATTCAGAACTCTTTGGTGATAAGTTTATCTTTGGTTTGGTCTTTCCTTACTGTATCACCCACAAATTGACCAAGTTTTTTCCCTTGCAGGCCACTCAACAAATTTTCATAATCACTACGCGATACCATGCAGCAAGAATGGACCTTTCAACGGACCCAAGAGCAGAAGGAAGAGATTGAAGGAGCCTTGGCCACTACTGAGGAGGACGTGGCTGTTAAGGACTCCACCCTCGCGGGACAGGCCGCTCAGATTGAGCAACTGCTCAAGGACAGCGAATCGACGAAGGTTGGCGCTGAAAAGCTAAGTGCCACTTTGGCCGACATTGAGAGGAGGATTACAGAGCAGACGCAACGTTTCTCTACGACCGAGGTGAGGGCCATTGGGTCGGAGGAGAACTGCTTGGCTCTGACCCAGGAGCTTGACAGGATCAGGGCTGAAGTAGAGAATAGGAAGTCTGAGGAGCAAATCCGAGAGGAGTTTGTCGATGACATACTACCCGCCCTTGAGGAGAACAACAAAGAGTTCTTCAAGAAGGGGTGGGACGAGGCGCTCTGAGTCGCCGGTGTTCTTCATGACTCCCCACTTTTTCAGATGCATAGCTACGTGCCATCAACAGAGATGGTGCAGGTCGAGGCCGAGATTACAGTTGAGGGTGTGGTCCCAATGCCGATGCAAGTTTTGGCAAACCCACTTGAGGTGGTAATCCTCGTCCTATCTGATGAAGCCCTGCCAAAGTCAACCCCTTCTGCTCCTGAGTCCAAAATTCCTCAGATCCCGCATGTTGCTGATCCTGCTCCAGCTCCGCCTGCCCCAGAGGCTGCCCATCCCTTCAGTGCTGACTTTCCTTGTAGCGATATGGTGGAGATTCCCGGGACTAGATGAAGCCTTCCTGCTTTTTGAACTGTTCTTTTTGAATCTGAATATATTTTCCTTCTTGTAGCTCTCGGGGACGTAAAGCCCCTCTTTTGGAATGAATGACTTTCTTTTCATTTTTGAGTACTTGCATCATCTATTGAAATCATTTTTTTTTTACACTAATGCCGTAGTAACTAGTGGTAACAAAATATCTTCATAGCTCCGATACCTGGGGAGCAATTTGGCTAATCCGTCAGATTGGTTCAGCTTCATCATTGCTAAAGGTTGTATGCCCCCGTGGGGTAATGTCTTCCCTAGGGGTTTGTTCCTTGGACTGCCTCCAGGGTCTTGCCATTTCAGGAGGCTTGCTCTTAATTTTCCTACGAAGGCAAGAGTCCTTAAACTCTGCCTCCAGGGACTTGCTCCTGATTTTCCTTCGGAGGTAAGAGTCCTTGAATTCTGCCTCCAGGGCCTTACCCTTTCAGGAGGCTTGCTCCTGATTTTGCTTTGGAGGCAGGAGTCTTTGAACTCTACCTCCAGGGTCTTACCCTTTCAGGATGCTTGCTCCTTATTTTCTTTCGGAGGCAGGAGTTCTTAAACTCTGCCTCCAAGGCCTTGCCCTTATGACATAGCCAATAATAAGTGCCGAGGGAGATAATACTCAAAAATAGTATTTCTTTAGATTTATCACATTCCAAAGCCGTATTACAGGTTTTTCTCCCATATCTTCTAATCTATATGATCCAGAGCTTCCTAACGACACCACTTTGTAAGGTCTTTCCCAGATAGGTCCCATTTTTCCATTCGCCGGGTCTCGGGTATTGGCCATCACTATTCTGAGGACCAGATCGCCGACTTGAAATTTTCGGGTCTTGACTATTTTGTTGTGAAGTCTAAAAATCTTTTTATGATATTTGGCCACTCTCAAGGCAGTCATTTCCCTTATTTCCTCTGCCAGATCCAAATTCAGGCTAAGTTGATAGTTATTGCCCCCTGTGTGGAAAGCTTGCGTCTTTATGGTGGGGAGTCCCACTTCCAGAGGTATGACTGCCTCCACCCCGTAAGCTAGGGAGTAAGGGGTCTCCATTATCAAGGTCCAAGGGGTGATCCTGTATGCCCACAGAATGTTCAACAATTCATCTGCCCACTTTTTCTTAGCTTTTTTCAATCTCTTCTTGATTTCATTGACGATTGTTTTGTTGGAAGATTCTACCTGCCCATTGGCTTGGGGGTATGCAGGGGTAGAATAGAAATTATGGATCCTAAGTTGCTCGCAAAAGGCTTTGAAGCGTCCATCAGTGAATTGAGTCCTGTTATCTGATACAAGCGCTCGAAAAACCCTAAATCTAACGACTAAGTTTTTCCAAACGAACTTCTTAGCGTCTATGTCGCGAATGTGAGTCAATGGTTCCGCCTTGACTCACTTAGTAAAGTAATTCGTTGCTACAATCAGGAACTTCTTGTTCCCAAGAGCCTTAGGCAGGGGTCCAACCAAGTCGAGCCCTAACTGGGCGAATGGCCAAGGGCTGATTAATGGATGCAAGTCCCTTGTAGGCTGTTTGATTGCCGAGGCGAACCTCTGACATTGGTTGCATTTTTGGACATCTGCTCGCGTGTCCCTCTGCATTCGTGGCCACTAATATCCATGAGACATGATGCGGTGAGCCATGAATCGCCCCCTAGAGTGCCCCCCACATATTCCTTCGTGTCCTTCATAGAGGAGATCTTCCACCTTGTCCTCCTGGACGCATAGTAGGTAAGGCCCTGAGAATGATCTTCGATACAACTTCTAATTCGGGCACACCCAAAATTTCGGGGTTTTAAGCTTTATCTTCCTAGCTTCTTTTGAACACTTGGGGAGGTAACCTGTCATCAGGAACCTGAGAAAAGGATCAATCCAGCTAGGCTGCTTGTAATGAAGTCTGCCAATACCTGACCCTTTATAGTAGTTCAAAGTTTGAAGTGGATGTCATGTTCTCCCAGCTCCACTGCTCATTTGAAAATCTTTCCAAAGAGATCTGGCTTTCTCAAAATGGCCTTTAATGACTGATCGATAAGGACGGTAATTGGGTGTGCCTGGAAATAATACATTAGTTTTCTTGCAGTCGTGACCAAAGATAGGGCAAGTTTCTCCAGGGGTAGGTATCTTATTTCTGTGTCTAGTAGCGCTTTGCTCACGTAATATACTGGCTTCTAGTGGTGCTCGTGGTCAAGAATGAGTACCCCATTGACAACAAATTTCGAGACGAACAAGTACAAGAAGAGCATTTTCCCTTGAGTAGGGACGGATAGGGTTGGGAGAACCCTGAGGTATTTCTTGATTCCTGCAAGGGCGTCTTCACATTCCTGGCTTCACGTATGCTTCCCAGTCCCCTTGATGGCCCTAAAGAAGGGTTTACATTTGTCTGAGGAGTGCGAGATAAAATGATTAAGTACTGCCAACATTCCTGTGAGCTTCTGGACTTCTCGGACCATTCGGGGACTCCGAATGTCCAGGATCGCTTGAATCTGATTCGGGTTAGCTTCGTCTCCTCGCCGACTCACCAGATATCCGAGGAACTTACTTGACTCCACTCCGAAAACACACTTCGCCGCGTTCACCTTCAGCCCTTACTCCCTGAGGGTGGAGAAAGTATCGGCCAAATCCACTAGGTGGTCACAACTTCTTCTACTTTTAACTAACATATCATCGATGTAGACTTTCATGGTGTTGCCGATCTATTTTTTGAATATTCGATTCATCAGCCTTTGGTACGTAGCTCCGGCGTTCTTCAGCTCAAATGACATGACTTTGTTGCAGTAAACCCCCCTCGGAGTGATGAACGCCGTCTTTTCTTAATTTGGGGGATTTGATGATATCCTGCTCTGACGTCCAAGAAGCCCATGCGCTGATACCCGACAGTGGCATCCACCAACTAGTGTACCTTTGGTAAGGGGTAGTCGTCCTTGGGATATGCCTTGTTCAGATCAGTGAAGTCTACGCAAACACGTCATTTCCCCCCCTTTTTCTTCGCGCAGACCGTGTTTGATAACCATTCCGGGAACTGCACCTTCCAAATGGTATTGGCCTCCAGGAGCTTATCGACTTCCTCGTTCACCGCCCGAGCGTAATGTGGCGCCATGCGCCGTGGCTTCTGTTTTATTGGCTTGCGTGTCGGGTCAACATGTAGCTTATGCGTGATCACATCGGGGTCCACCAATTTCATTTCTATTGCGTTCCAAGCAAACACGTCTGCATTTTGCCTTAGAAAGTTAGTCATCTCTTCCTATTCGGCTGTAGGCATTGCGGAGCCAATCAGGAAGTATCTCTCTTCTTCGCCGTCCACTAAGAACACCTTCCGGAGGTCCTCCACTGATCGATCCATCGGGTCAGTCCGGGGGTCATCCACTCCTGGACGCCCAGACTGGATCCCTGGACTATGATTGTATTTTTCCAGGATTTCCTCTGGGGCGCGTCCCTTTTTTTGGGTGAAGACCCCCGCTCTCACAACCGAGTAAAAATAGTTTTTTACGGACGCTTGGTCCCCTAAGATCTCCATTATCCCCTCTGGTGTAGCAAACTTCAATTTCTGGTGGTAAGTGGAGTGCACCGCCCCCAACGCATGCAA
Source organism: Ilex paraguariensis (assembly GCA_963454935.2). NCBI lineage: Eukaryota > Viridiplantae > Streptophyta > Magnoliopsida > Aquifoliales > Aquifoliaceae > Ilex > Ilex paraguariensis. The sequence continues at coordinate 38,657 of CAUOFW020001045.1, read as the reverse complement.
CCAAGCTCGCCCAATGATCACATTGTAAGGAGAGTCCATATCAATCAGAACAAACTCAGTGTTGATGGTGAAGGGACCCGTGATGACTGGCAATGTAATTTTGCCTATGGACAGGACAAATGAGCCATTAAATCCGACGAGGGGCGTCCTAACCTTGGTGAGGTCCTTGAAGCCAAGGCCCATCCGCTTTAAGGTGTTGGAGTACATCACCTCCGAGGAACTCCCGAAATCTACCAGCACCCTCTTGACGTCGAACTTGTCTATCTTCAGAGTTATGATTAGGGCGTAGTTATGGGAGTCACCACACCTTCCAAGTCCGCGTCAGAGAACGTGATACCCGGCTCCCCAATCCTGGCTCTCTTGCTGGGCAGGCCCCTATCTCTCTCGGCAACCTTTCATGTAAAGGCTATCCTCTTGAGATTGGACTCAAGCTCCTTGGACATCGGACAGTCTAGTGGACACACTTGGATCACGTTTATGACACTGTCTTGTGCCATGATCAGGGCAGAAGCATGTCCCTCTTCTGACTTGGGCTCGATGTACTCTTTCAAGTAACCGTCCTGGACTAGCCTTTCCAAGAAAGATTTATACACTCTGCAATCTTCGGTGCGATGACTGAAATCTCGGTGATAGCAGCACCTCGCTTTTTGATCACATGTGGAAGGATCACTCTGCATCTTAGGCGGCCACTTGAAGAATGACTCATGCTTGATTTTATAGAGCAACTTGTAGATGGGTTCCTTGAACACAGTGTGGACACCTTTAAATAACCCTCCTGGAGGGGGTACTAGCCCCTTTTGGGAGGTGTCCTCCCTCTCCCTCTCTTTTCTCCTAGGGGCGAGAGTTTTGCCTTTGCCGCCCCCCATTTCATCTTCAATCTTGGAGTATTTGTTTATCCGGGCCATCAATTCGCCCATATCTAAGGGAGTCTTCTTGGTCAGGGATCGGTACAGGTCCGTGTCCCTTGTCAGGCCGAGCCTAAAGGATGCGGCTGCCATGACTTTCAAACACCCTTCTACTTCATTGACCTCCTCCCAGTACCGGATGACATAATGGCGAAAGGTTTCCTGTTCCCTCCGTCTGAGCGTCAGTAATGATCCAATATCTTTGGGTTGCGTACTCCCTGTAATGAATCGGGCTAAAAACTGTCTCATCAACTCCTTCCATGGCCCAATGCTGTTGGGAGGAAGTATCTCGAACCACTTCATAGCAGAATCTTCCAAACTCATGGAGAACACTCGGCAGAGGAGTCGTTGGTCTGAGTGATACAGGGACATCATTTGCTTGTATTGCCTGAGGTGAGCTTCGGGATCAGATCACCCATTATAAGTTTTGAACCTTGGCACGACGAACTTCTTTGGTACCTTCATCCTCAGATATCACTAGTAAAAGAGGATTGCATGGCCTCGTCTTCTGCGTCGTCCTGGACAGCCTTGCCCCTTTTTCTGGATTTCAGCCGAGCTCTGAGATTAGTTTCCACCTCAGGGGGATGTCCTTTAAGGTTTTTAAGGTCATTGAAGGGATTCCCTTTCTCCGAGCATCGCGTGAAAAAGGTTGAATCCTCCTCGAACTCATCTCCCTTCCCGCGTCGTGATAGTCCTCACCGAAGGTCGTCCCAAGCCAAAGGTCTTGCCTTATTGGAATGACCATCGAGGGGGTGCTAATTGGCCCTCAGACGCTTTGAGACCTTGGAACTCTCAGCTTTCTTGTTTAAATGATTTCTTAGGTCCTCGATTTCTGCTTCCCGGACGGAGCGTCCGCGGGAACGGAATGAGTTCCTCGATCCTTCGCCGAGGGCTACAAATTCGTTGAGCCGGCTTAGGACATTCACATTATCTTTTTCTAACTGCCCTAGTCGATCCCCAAACTTTTCTTTGATCACTTCCGCCAGTTGACGAGCTAAGGGGGCGGATCCTCCTGACCCAATGCCTATACTGGTTTGAGGAGTATGCCCCCTTGACTGAATAGAAACGTTCCTGTTGTCACCAGCGAGATCCCTCCCCCCATCATAATGAGGAGTTTGTAACTCGAGACTTCTTTGCTGGAGACCTTTCCCTTACTGTCGAATATTCACCATGGTCACTATTTTTTTTAGAAAACAAACTAGAAAAACTAATCATTTTCCACAGACGGTGTCAGATTGTGCGTGCATGATCTTACATAATATAAACATAAAAACAGATATCTTTTGTGGTGAATACAAGTCCGTTGATCGAGTGATCAATCTTGCTACTTGGGACAGGTTATGAGGGCCGAAGGTAGCCTAAGGAGGGATAATGAATTATTTTTATGAGTCGTCAGATTGGTCCTGGGAGGCTAAGAGAGGTTCCTGGAACACAGAAAAACAGGTTAGAAGGGTGTCAGAGTGTTTTTCGGTCTATCCCCTCCGACAATCAAGTCAGTTCCTTGAGGGAGGAGAAGAAGAAAACACTATATGATCCTTCAGAAAGGGTTTTTGCATACCTTTTTAATGTGTTTATGAGGATTATTTATACCTTACAAAACTCATCATTGCTGACAGTATAGCTAGTAGGTAATCATTAGAGGTGGGCAGTGTGCATGCTAATTTCTATGAGAAATGCCCTCACTCTTAATTGTTCGAAACCCCAAACAATCAATTCTTTCTTCTCGGTCTGCCGAGTGTTTAATAACCTTCTCTCGGCGGGGGTATATTAAATGCCTAAGCATCGAAACATTTATTACCTTTCACTTTCACGCTCTTATGCATTAAATGTTGTCTCATCAAGAGAAATGTGCATTAAATGCTTGCTTTCCCAAGTCGTGTGTCAGTAAGAGCATTCTGGTCTTTTCGTCTCTGATCTGATACAATATGTCACGTGCCCATTCCCCTTTGGTTGAGCCTTTTGCTTTCTTGTGCCTCCTGACACCATTTGAATAGGATGAGATTATGATGGCTAATCTAGTCTAGCCTAAGCTAATAATCTGTCCATCAATAGCCCCTGCAGGAGCAAAAACACCCACGTGAACAGACACACCTCAGTGCCGAGAGACCAGTATGATAAGGACCGATATACCTAAACTGACCGAAGAATACGTGTCGGCCCATGGCGTATTGGGGATCCTTAACCCCTGCAAATAGTACCCTCGGGACAGGGGATTATAAACTGACAAAGACGTATGAAGATCACAACAAAGAGTCTCTATTGACGCCGAATACACATGTCGTTATCTGGGAGTGTCTGAAAATGTCACATCAATAACAATTCTTTCGGAAGGGAATGAGGACCGATTCTTTTCTTATTCAAAGATAGAACAGTTAAAGATAAAGGTAAAAGAAGCAGCAGCAAAAACTACAGGAGTAAAGAAACCTTTTTCGCCAATCAAGATGTTCCCAGGATAAGGTTCCTGAGACTCCAAATACAACATGATTGAAGAATGAAGACGAGATACTCTTTATGCATACAGGGTGCGCAAAACCTTGACTCTTACAATAAGTTGCCACTTGCTGAATCATCTGAAGAAAAAAGGACATTCGCAGTAGCACCAACAATCAGAGTTTCCATACTGGCAGCCTAGCTACATTAGTCTTACCCAAATTTAGATCTGGACAGTGCACCTAAAAAATATTCAGGTAGTTTTGGCAGTAAATTTTCCACTAAAACCATGAATTACAAGACAAATTATCTTTTATAATTTGGTTAATTTTTCCTATTTGATTGACCTGTTGTAAATGTAGAATGACAAATGAAAATGTAGAAACAATCAATAAATTACTGCTTTTATGTGTAGCAATTTAATCAATTTAAGATTCAAGAGAACGCACAACAATTAGAAGCTAACTATAAAGGACATCCACGCCAAGGAAAACCATGAACCACCTTAAAAATCCAAACCCACATGTAGAATATCTAAAGAAAGAAAGCTGTATTCTTTCTAGCAAATAAGTGGTTGCAACCTAAGAATCAAATGGAACGTCCTAGTTCAAGCAGCACATTCCTACTTCGGAAAGTCAATAACATCACGACCAAACGAAGGAAAATAAATAGTTCATCAATTGAGGTACAGGGTGTCAGATACGAACCATCCAATCATTTTTTTTTTATGTAATGAAATGAAAAGCTTACCAGAAACCCAAAAAATAAAAGCATTTCACAGCTTAACATTATCCATACCAAGAAAAGTCCATGTTGCAAACGAGCATTAGATACTAGCTATGTCTTTGACATGACCTCATGCAAATTAAGCTGCTCGTGGATCTGTCTGAATTTCTCTCTAAGCTTTTTTATCTGCAAATTACGGCAGCATTCAAAAACCCTTCGGGAGAGAGAGTGCCAAGATTAACACTTAAAATAGGGGAAGAGGATCACACATAGATAGATAAATACCCGTTTCAGCTCAATTTCTGTCTCTCGCTTCTGCTGTCCCAAAGAATGCCTCAAATTACTTATATCAAAAACATCATCCAAATCATCTTCAAATGCAGATTCTAAGTCCTCTCGAAGGAGTGCAGGCAACTTGTCTACAACTGGCATCAGGAGAAAGCAGTTGAACTGCAAAAGGAGCCATGGCTAAAAATTTAGTAAAGCAAATGGAACTGATGTTTTATATTTTCCATGTTATGAATAGCTAAGCAGCAATTGCAACATATCAGTGAATGGTTAAGCTATTGCAACAGAGTTGTGTATAAAAATCCGAAAAAGAGGAGGTACCATGGATTACACTACGGAAAAAATAAATACAGAGAAAAGAGGGTTTTCATTAGTGTGATTCGGTAAATCAATCAGTTTACATTCTCCATCCCATCCTTTATCAGTTTTGGATGGACTCCATCTAACAACCTAGAAGACACATTGAAAAATGGCAGGACATATTACTGCATACCTTTAATTCTACAGACGCCAAGAAATATTCTCTTATCCCATGGAATATTTGTTGTACCAAAGCATAAACTATTCTTTCAGAAGATGGAGCAAGCCGCCTGTTCCAAAGTGTACTATCTAAAAGATCAGCCAGCCTTGTATCTGTCGTCTGAATAGCCGTGCTTGATTCGATCCCTGAGGCCAAATGACTGAGTTTTACATCTGCCCTTGGCTTAATGTCCTGTTTATCATTGGCCACTGCAGGCGATGACTCTTGAGAAACACTGAGAGATACTGAATTATTACCCATACTAGACTGTTCTGTTCCGCCAAATGAGTCTAAGAATTGACGTAGTCCAGCACGATTCTGTAAATTTTGCATCAAGTGAAAAGAAACACTAGTACAAAATTCAGACCCCTGAAATGAATAATTAAGTTCTTTGTTTTCCAAGAAGACTCTTTAAAAAGTCCATCAGTTACAATTAGCCATATATCCAATAGCATTTCAAGTCATAAATATGTTCTTCTGAATAAGACCATTGGGAAAAGAGAAGTGGTAGCTAAAAATGGTCTCCCAAACCCAGCGAGCAACAAAGGATCTGTAAATGATTCTATCTTAAAATCTTAAAGAAGAAAGGAGTCTCAATTCAAGTACTAATGAAAGCAGAATAAGTTCATTATACCAACCTTATTGTGGAGGGACCACGTGACATAACGCGTGGTGCTCACTAAATCCTCCATACATCTGGACACATTTATACACAAGCATGATAAGTACATGTTAATGTAAACCTGACCAGAAAATAATCATCAACCAACATTTTTTTTGGATAGGGAAGAAAGATCATGTATTAATAAAACTTGAAAAGTACATCAAAAAGGTTGGATAAGGAAGCCAACCTAGAGAAAGTGCAGATGAAAAGGGAAAAGGGGGAAAAAAATAATAATAAAGCCTATAAATCACAAATGGCTCTCCATTCTGCGAAAATAGCAAAAGGTGGGATTCCCTTGATATCCTGAGAAATCGAATTGAAAAGTTCACATAAACAGCTAAAGATCACAACCAAAATATAGGAGGAAAGCATATAAGAACTAATATGTTTCTTAGAAAAAGAAGGATTCCGACATTTACTTCCAAACTATGGTGTTTTATATTTTTCATCATAACAATTAATAAACAGAACCCCCAGCAGCATGCTTTCCAAGATAAAATACAGTTCCACAAAGGTTGGAAGCAACACATCTTGGTAGCATATAAAAACTTATTTCTGTAAGCTCCCAAAATAAGAAAGGAAGTAAATTAAACACACAAAAAAATTAACATCCTTAATCTTGAAGCTTATCATTGCTTGAAAAATGAACTGTGAAGTGAAGAGTCCACATTTTCGTCTTAAAAATGTCCAGAAATGACATAAGAAAATTATACCCAGTAGCACTCTAAAGTGATGGCTCAATACTAAGCACAAGGAAATGAACAACAAAAACTTCCACTATTTACTGCTGCTTTTGCTTTTGTCAAAAAGGAAATAGAAAAATGATTGGAGGTTTGCCATTGCAACCAACAAGGTTTATGGACTGCATGACAACCCTCCTTTTTCCCAGCATGCAAGCAATACCATAACAAAATCATTTCAAAGCAATCAATATATTTGTGGTCACTGGTGTACAGCTTGATTTTTTCAGATAACGTAATCAATAATTACGTGCAGAAGTTGATTATCCAATACGATCGAAAGAGTGCTTAATAGTACAAAACGACATGCATTGGCACAGTCTCGATTATGGTTTAATTTGAATCCCTCTGAAAAACTATAGCCAGTTTACAAAAAAATTGAAATAGATCAGCAATCTGGAATAGGAATAAGAATGAGAAACTGAAAATAAAAAAACTTATTAACTTTTCACGGCATGATCTTTCGGAGGATTCCGCAAAATTGTTGAAGGAAGAGGTAATACGCCTTAGAAACACTGCATGTCCACTTAGATATTCACCATCTTTCTGTTGGAAATGTTCATAGTAGATGTGTTAGTTTTCGGAAGAGGAATGAGTAAACATAAATTGCATGCATTTCCAGAGATATTTATTAGGCATAAAATACAGACAAGCAATCCCGTAAATAACAAGCCTATACCTGAAGAAGATAGACAGAGATGGGAAGCAATCTCTTTAGAATGTGCAAGAGCCTACAGCCCAGCTGTACAAAGTAACAGAGGAATCTTAGCTAGGCCGTAGCTATCTACGGAAAAAAAAAAGTGTAGAAAACAGAGCAATAAACCCATAATAATTTTTTTTTTTTTGAGAAATAAACTGATTGAATTAAATAATAATGTTCTAGATTATCAATGAGAGCATAATATGCAGCTTCATCCCCAAGCAACATGAATCGAGTGGCAGAAAAAAAAAAAAGGGAGGGAATCAAGGGCTCACACAATCACCAAAAATTCACATTCGTCACTCCAGAGCTCAAGGAGCATTGATAAATGCTTAAACTACCAAACATCAGTACAAATGTTTGAACTCCATGGCAACCAATTGGTATGAATGAAACAGCTGCAGCCTGTTAGATGTAGTTTTAAAAATTGATTTTGTTCAGAGTGACAGTATGCGTGCAATGTGGAGCCACAACAGAATCTCACGGTCATCGTCAAATGCAACAGTGAATGACCATGCAACAACAACTACTCATGACCCCAGGTCAATAGAAAAAAGATGAGTTTTTCAATAAGCAACAAGGGTGGAGTTCTTAAATCTTTCAATGTACTTTATGAAATGAAGAAAAAAGGCATACATAGAAATGGAGGGGTCTTTTTGGACTCTTTATGTTATAGAGTTCAACCCCCTTGACCCATCCCCTTTGATTCGGATTGTGGGGCATTCAATGCACTTGATGTAGACCAGAAAGAGAGTCTCTTTCATCTGCTCTCAAAGCTAGAACAAGCTTTTTCAAAGGAAGGTATTAGACAAGGAGAACTCCCTCTCCTCACACCGAACTATAAATAAAGATGTGAGTGGCTCTTTATAAAGACTTAGCCCAATGGTTGGAGGATTAGTCAAATCGAAGCGGCAGGAACAACTGCACTTTTTTCCTCTTATTTTATTCAGGGATTCTGCCTTTACTGCTCGTTCTGGAACCGTTGAGTAGATGGTCAAAGGAAATGTTGGAACCGGCCAGTAAAGACGAGTATCGGATTGGACGGTCAAATAATGAACAGCCATTCTTGTCTTCCTCTTCGCTTTAGAGCAGTTATATGACTTTCAAAGCGTTTAGCAGTTGTAGGGATAGGGCAAGCATTTGTTTGTGTCTGTCCAAGCAAGCATATTTGTGTGCATTGATTGATAGAAGCAACAAGTTTTGGTTGGGACAAGCTATTGCATGCATGGAAGTGAGGCCAGCTATTTTAGCTTGCTTCATTTTGGTGTTTTGGAAGTGCTTTGACAGTTGACAAATAGTGTGTATTAAAAATGTTTCTCATTCAGGAAGAAATCAATGAGGAGTTAATCCAAGAAGTGCCATCTGCTCTAGTCTCTGATCATGTAAATGTCCCACTCTTCTATGCCATGCCTATCATGAATGTTGTCCACTCCTTTATTTGATGACTCATTTACAGCTTCATTATCCTTTGCTGATTTATCCTATGCTAGGCATGTAGTTCAATAAAGTAGGCTAGTTCTCTTATTATCTAGAACCTGCCTACGCCACCGTCACAAGAACCATTTATGATGGCTGTGATTCATCCCAGTGAAAACCGGAGACAAGGAAAAGCAGCTTCACAAATTGAGAAGCTCGTACAAAATTAACAACACCCTCCTTTTTGTGTGTTGGAAACTTATAAAGGTGAGAAACCTTTTCCTGATAATGTGGGGAGGAAGCTAATGTCAACTTATTGTAAAGGTTTTAGCATTCCCCACATTAAAACAAAGATGCATTATGTTTTCCAGCCAACTACCAATAATCTAAATTTCATTTGAAGAACCACTATAAGCTCAACTCAAGAACCCAACTCAGTTAAGTTGTCAAACAAACAATGAACCTTCCCTGATGACGTTCATAATAATCCTTTCAGTGAATGGCCCATGACATTTTAAGATGACAGATTTAAGATGGACATAGATAGAGTTATGGTAAATAAAAATCCTACATTTATTGCTCAAGAATAGTATATAAATCATTCCATATGTAGTGGCAATTCTCGGCTCTACATTATATTACCCAAAGACTGAGCTCTGGAAATTCAGAAACTAAATCAATGGCAATTGACCAACGAATCCCAACAAGATTATATAAAAGGGTGGCCCAAGTATACGAGGCTCTAGCCACTTTGGGGTTTGAGGAGAGAAAAAAAAATTTGAGATTATATATATGTGAAAAAGAATTTGAAAAAAAAAACCCTAACTGACCTACAGTTGGGTTAAGCCGAAATACTAATAGATTAGTTCCATCAACAGAAGAGAAAACACAAACCCTCCACCTGTTAAAAAATGAGCTATAAGTGAGATATTTTAGCCACGTCATGCTATTCACCTTGACATCTGAACATATCCACCATGGCATGAAATAACTTTATCTGCAAGTTTTATATTCCCCTGATTCTATACTTTCTGATACAACAGTGTTAAAAGGGGTCATAGCAAAATATTCAGACGCAACCAACAATAAGGGGTCATTAACAATGGTCCAAAATCAGATGCTCCTGTGTATTAGAGACCATCCACAACTCTCCATGTTTTTCAGTACTTTGTTATCAGGGATTTCCTTATTTTCTTTTTCGTCTAAGTTTCTTTTTTTTGGGTGGGGTGTGGGGGAGGGAAGTAAGGACTGGTTATGCATAGTGGAACTAATACATAGTTGATTTCTCACAAACTTGCATATTTATTGTTACATGTAATCCACAATGTATCAATGAACTTGTAGTTAGTACCCATACAATAAGCAGCTATGCTCTGAAATATCCAAAATTTTTAACCAGATCCAGGCATATACTTCCAAAAATAACCAAAAAAAAATACCTGATCAAGAAAAGGTTCAAATGTGTCACGGGCCTTTGCAACAGCAATGACACAAGCCGTCCTACATTTTCAAAATTTAGAGGAAAAGAAAAAAATGACACACCAGAACCAGAATAAAAGACCTGCCAACTTATATATGATTAGTCCCACAAATCCAAAGAAGCCAGAAGGCCAAGGCACCTAGAATAGTTGGTTCCATCATGAATATCTTCCACTCCACATGCATTAACAATTTCCTCTCGTGTAATTGGAGGGCATTTGATTCCTCCGGCAACAAAACGGAATTCAGCCATTGCACGATGATATTGAGCACCTCCATATAGGCGCATTCCTGCATTCTATACGTGGCAAACCAATTATTATATGCACATTGATTGAACTCCAAAGTCCAAACCAAATGCATGCCACCAATCTAAAATATGCTATAGCGTAGTCACATTCAAAAATACAATTTAGACCTCTAATTCGAGTAGTGGGAATAAGAAAAACGGAGACGACGGGGGAGACCAAATTTTAAACACCATGCATAAACATACCAAAGATATTATCACCATTCACCATAATTAGGCATTATTAGTAATTAGTTCTGTAATACGTATCCCTAGATGACAAAAGAGAGCTGCACACTTCTATTTTAATCCACTAGCTTTATAAAATTTCAAACTCCCAAAAGATTTTTGCAAGTTTTTAAGTCAACAACATTATATGATTGTTGGAATGCCTCGAAAAAGATTATAAAATTTTCAATATGTATTGTAGCCCTTTTTGTGCTCCATCTATTTTAGAAATGTTCCGTATGCTCTAAGTCATAGAAAGATATTTCGGAGTGATTTAAAGAGAATTTTAGGATATTATGAAATAGTACAAACACAATATTTACACAAATATGAAGGTATGAAGTCTTAGTTTACAAGTGATGAATTGAACTCCGCAAAAGGTGTACATAACGTATGATAAATAATAATTTAAAATGGGCATATTTCTTCATCATGGGAGAATTTTAGGGGCCTTAAAATTGTAAGTTAATCTCTAGATCAGGTGGCCAGATTAATTGATTTAATAGGCCACACTAATATTAATCAGAAGTCACAGGAAGAACCAGATAAAGGCAATATCGACTAAGGAAATCCAAAAAAATGACAAATTTGACTGTTCAGCATGTGTCATAAGTTCTCACACTGGAATATGCAAAACGTGCAAAGGCATCAAGCAATCCATCTCACAGAAATATACAGGGGGAAGCACTTTCAGAGCTTACAGGTATTAGCTTGTGTGGGAACTGAAGACCATCAGTACCAATGAATGCCCCTCCATTAACCCTCTCATCTTGTAGTGTTTCCCCTGCATCCAAAACATAGCAGAGCTTTTGATGGTCTAACAGGCAAGCAAGAGCCAAGAACACCAAAAAAAAAAAAAAAACTCAAAAGGGCAGTCCACGAGGCTCCTGCCACTGCGGGGTTTGGGGAGGGTCAAATGCAAGAAAAAACTAAAGGATACAAAAATGAATATTTTCAAGACATTATTTTATGCAAAATGGGAAGTTTAACTAACAAAAGAATAAAAATGAAAAGGTGTGAGTAAGGTCTTCTTATGCCAAAGTTATAACTAGGTTGGCAACATCAAGATGATTTACCAAATTTATCTGGAGGTGCAACAACTGTCCCTTTCAATAGCAGTGACAACTGAATGATAAAGGGAATTCTAGTTAGAAGATATCAATAGGAACAACAATCGAAATAATTCTAAATTCCTAATTACTTGAAAATAAACAAATAAATAGCTGCAAGAATGAGTGTCAGAAAACTCGCTGAACAGCTAGTAAAATAAGGTTCCAGCACAATTGCCAAGACCAATTCATGTGGAAGTTTCCATCTCAACAAATAATGTAATCTTCAAGAAAGAAACCTTATAAAATTTTGAAGTTTAAGAACAAAAAAGAAAAAGAAATAAAAGGGAGGGCAACAGTTGAATAAACCTTGGTCAGAAACAGATCATGAAAAGCTCTTCCTTTTTCCTTCAGTTTTACTTCATCCAATGTGCTAGGGATTGAAAGAAAATGAAATTATTTAATTTTACATGAGTATAGTTAACAAATGTATGATATACAGTAAAACAAAAAAACTAAGACTAGGGCTTGCCCCAAAACTTCCCCCTTCTTCCAGTAAATAAACCATTTAAAATCACAAGTTGTGGCACCATCAGAATTTCTGTAAACAGTGTGAATAAGTCTACAGACCTGAGTTCTTGATTTATTTCACTTAGCTTCCTGGTTGTGCTCCGGTGTTCTTTTTCAAGAAGGGGAATAATCAATGGAACACTATCCATATACCTTGAAACCATATACATCTCAAATTTTCAGGTCTGGAATGTAACAAGCTATCATATAACTAATTGTAGTGTGATACATTTAATTAAAAACAGCATACCTTTTCTGCAGCAAATCTTCCAAGAACAATCTAAGGCTACTCACACCTATTCTGCTTTGTTCTTGCTTTGACAGCAACCGGCCCAGCTTCTCCTCCAAAGATGCAACATCTTCCATCTCCCTCAAAGAAATGGCCTGCAACAAGAGGCACAAGAACAAATATCCACAAGTTGTGGAATGCAGCAAGAAACAAAAGAGATGCAGTGAAAACAAACTATAATAGATCATACGAGTAGCAGCCTGGAAAGAATATGGCGCCCCAACACAAAGATAGCATACATTTAAATAGTAGGAACTAAATAAGGTTACTTGTCACTCCCAACTTAAGTATCATTATAGCAACTTAACAAGTATGTCTAAAAGGATAGACTTTTAGAGAAGTTGGATTCAATATGGTATATGGCGCCCCAACACAAAGATAGCATACATTTAAATAGTAGGAACTAAACAAGGGTCTTTTCCGGTTACTTGTCACTCCCAACTTAAGCATCATTATAGCAAGTATGTCTGAAAGTATAGACTTTTAGAGAAGTTGTGTTCAACATGGTATCAAAGAAAGATATCAAGCATGCCCAAAATATGGCCTGAATGCGAGGGAATGTGTGGAAGTATACTAATATTTATGCTACTCCTCCTCAAATAGTGTAAACCACCAACGACTTCAGAAGCTTAAGTTTTCTTCTGGCTAGGCTCATATGCTAATTTAAGGCACCTTATATTCCCAATGCAAAACAATACCTAACGCCCTCCCACACATCACACATGTATCCTCAACTCGTACACAGTGACAACAAAGTAGTAAACATGCATAAGAATTGACACACTTCCTAAAGCCAAACTCGGATAACTTTAGAAAAATATCCAAACAACACCAATTTGAAATGAGTGAAAGAATCCAAGAGGCTCAAGCTAAAAGGCATCATCTACCAATGATGGACAAGCTATAACATTAAGTTACCCAACCCAAGAAAAACATTGCAAAAATAAGTTCTAATATCAAGGTTAAGGTCTAAGAGATAGTAAAGGATTACTTTGTTAAAGTCATAGTTATTAGTGATTTCTTTCCTATATCTTTATTCTATACTTCCAGGAGGCCAAAAGTCAAAATTCAAAACCCAACAAAAATATTGATATTTTTAAAAAACATGGTAACATTTGAAGACACAAAATAAAACCTACGAAGGAAGATAGTGGTTTGTAGTTAAGGCATTAGAGGTTACATAATAATTAAAGAAGTATTCCTTTATTAAATGGGGAAGTAATTATTCACTTAGAGAGAGGTGATGTGGCAGGGCTTTCCCACTGTGGCAATTAGTTTTTCCTTCTTAAATACTTATGTGAAAGGTTTTGCCATGAGAAAATTTTTGCTCGAGTAACAAACTTTTTCCACCGATTGCCCCCCACTTTGCAAATGTGAAGTGCATTTGTCTTTTTCAGTCCAATATTTTTACAACAACTAGTAATGAAACTTTTAAACTCAAATGTGAAAGATGAATGATCAAATTGAGAAGATTGAAATTTTAAGGCTAAAGTCCTAATACATGTAAGCCACATTTTTTCCCCGGTGGCCAGTTTTAACTTTGATCTCTTTGTGATGTCTCTTCCATACTATACATAATGAATACAACTATTTTCGTGATGAGAGAAACTACGCCAACAAATATAATGGAATCAATTTTCAGTGACCAAACTTTGAATTGAGCTGTGAAAGGTTTATGAGTAGCACTTGATGCTTATGATGTTTAAACAGCACACCGAAACATGTAGGTTAACCATATAATCATGGTTTCAAAACTTAAGGTGAGATGATCATTTAAATTCAATGAGAGAAAGGAAAATTAGTATCATTTACATGCAAACTGAACCAACACAACGAGAACATAAAGATTTATGGTGCAAGAACTATACATGTTTGAACTCATCATTTGATCGGTAAACTGATTCGTGCCCAGAACCAACTCTTCCGGAGGGCACAGATGTGAAAAAGGGAGAATCTCCTAGCATGAAACCATCAAGAGTATATGCAGGTGGTGAAAGAAAAACTTCCACGTCTGAAGCCCGTGCAAACTGAGGTATTTTGGTATCAAACTTTGTTGAGACAACAACAGTCCTTGAAAGCTCAGGATCGATCTGCATATGATAATGAAAAACAGTAAACTTTTGCTACCAATCTCAAAAGTTTGAAAAAATCCAGACCACTAGAACTATATTCCTATAAGTTTGGCATAAATAGTTGTGTTCCATCTTTTACGGAATTCAAGGGTGAGAGCAAGGACAAATCAGTGAATCCTATTAGAGTTGAGGTTTTGTGGAATTTATATAGCAAAAGATTTAGATAAGTAATTGACTGTAATACTAAAGAATCACATACCTGCATTACCACCCTCCGTGTACTTGCATTGCTCCAATCATTGCAATCTTCAAGACATAGGATAATGAACTCTTTATGCTGCATCTTAGCTCGCACTAGAGATTCTACTGCACGAGCTTGAGCCTACAATGTATAGGACCTTCAAATTCACCACCTTAATCACTGTGAAGTGAAAAAAGGAAATTAGATTAACTCATTCTTTGGCAAGGATTGGACCTGGAAAGCTCGATTTTTTTGACCCGGAGCAGGAGCAATAAGTCCCGGAGTGTCTATAATGGTGAGGTTTGGACAATATTTATATTCTACTCGCATGATTATTTCCTTTGCAGCAAACTGACAAGGTTGCTGCTCCAACCTCATGTTTTCAGCTTCAATGTATGCCTACATAAAATCACATGAGACTAAAAAGGAGCAGCCACCATAACCAACAGTTCAATTCTTTCTTAAAGTACAGTACAATACCATACAAACAAACATCAATGGCATTTTATATTGAACCAAGAAAAATTAAGTTCAGCTAACAAATATAAATGTACAACTGTGTGTTTCTCCAGAGCTTGAAGCCCAACAGCCCAGTATACACACTAGATCGAACACTGCAAGTATGGATTCTAGTACTTATTCTACATAAATGCAAAAGCCACCAGAAACCACTGATTTTCTGCATTTTGTCACATTCACTAGAATTGTACCATTGTAAAAATGTTGAAAACTGGCGAACAGAAAGTTGAGCTTTATGGCAAAGCGACCACAAGTGGAGGTCGATGGGGCTTCTTCAACCCATACAGGGGCCTTTCATTGGGTTCTCATTCAAACCTTTAGGACCCATTCCAGCGTCTGTGAAGTTAATGGTCAAAACCCCTTTAACAAGACTTCCCTATTGTTCCAATTGACTCTTTTGTTTGTGAAGGTTAACAGCACAGTTTCTATGTCCTTGGACCAACTGCCAATCTATCAGCTGGAGTTATCACCAAAGGAAAAAAAATTGAGAGGGAAAGAAAAGAAAAAGAAAAAAGAGTAACAAAGATCAGGAATTTTAGTCTGGAAGCATATTAAATGCCAGAAGCATTCCGCTAGTATCAAAGGATGTAGGAAACAATTTAATATCCAATATTTATTCAAATTGAATTCTACCATGAGTCCTTTTTATTTATTTATTTATTAAGCTCTAGATTTCAATATTATTCATTATCTAGAGTTGGTAGAATGGTACTTATTATGCGTTGAGTACAATTCAGGAAAGGTCCAAGATATGTTTGTCAATTTTTCCCTCAGTAATCAAACTGATAAAGATATTGATCTTCAGATTTGACCTAATAAAATGACACATGCTCGCATCTCGAAAGAACAAACTCAACGTATTTATCACCTATGCAATGAATGTTGGTACACTATCTGGCCCTTCAAACAATTGAAAAATTCTTCAAAAATAGATGAATTCGATACATGCAACCAGCGCTCAATACTTGTAGCCAAGTCTATGTCAGACATTCTTTTGTCTTAAGTGGGAATTCTCACTTTTACTCCACACATTTCCTTCGGTATATTCATAGGTCCAAGCATGGATTCTTATTGGTTGTAGGATTTGTGATGTTGCACGCACACAATGGATTTGAGGGAATTGGTTTAGTTCTCAACGTGACGTGTTTGTAAATTGAATATTAGCCTTCTTTTTTACATTCTGGATGGTAACTTTGTGGTGATGCAGGACACTCTAGTAAGACAGCTTCAAGAACTGTTTATATTCTAAAATTAAAAAAAAAAAAATAGAAATTCCAGGTTTGGTATATACTGGGAAAAAAATTCATGAATGAAAGCTATAAGAACGATGCGTCTATAGAAAAAAATATTCTATAAAATTCAAGTGTGCAAGAATAATTTGGAACTTTCTCACAAAAGATTAAAATATCCCCATAATCCCAGGATTAGTCAACTAAATTCCTTCCAACCAATTCATGAAAATACTGTCACATAACCCACATAACGCTACAAGATTATCCACGCCTAAAACAATGATCACATGAACTTGGAACCCTGTAAGTGAAAACTCCTCAACTGTCACCCAAAACACCAAGGGCAATAAAAGGACAGCATTATAGGCCAAATTTCATCGATTTCCACACTTTGAACCCCACACTCATCAATACATAACCAATAATTTTTCCCAAATGGGTCATCACATTCCTATGTTAACAAATGAATCTTTCACCAACCTGGATTTCTTGGAGGGATTTTTCTTGGGCAAGAGATGGGTCCGAGTCAGAGACTAGAAAACACAGAGGTGAATCGCAATTGGGGTTGTATTTCATGTGGAGAGTGATTGGCCTGCGAGTCTTGGTTCCGCCTCCCACGTGGTTGAACTGGAAGCCCATGAGAGCTTCGATGAGTGCGCTCTTGCCGTCGGTCTGGTGGCCCACCACCAGTACCGCCGGCGCGTCGAATGGCGTCTCGAACTCTTGTGCCAGCCCGTGCAGCTCATTGTATGCTTCGTATAGTCGAGACTGCTCTTCCAATTTGCAATCGTTCATGGCGACCTTCTCTCTCTCTCTCTCTCTCTCTCTCTCTCTCTCTCTCCGGTGAGCTGAGAAGGAGAGTATTGAATATTTGAATGGCGGTGAGTGGGCGTGTCACTGTGTCTTCAGCTTGATCCGAAATTGGGCTTTTGGAATTTGGATCCCTTTTGTTTGGGTCGGGTGGATTTAACCCATCCAAATTCGAGTTAAAACTCTATTTCCAATCTCTAACAGATTTTAGTTAATAATTATATTTTAATTTATTCTTTAAAAACTAAATATCTAGTCCGGAAATCGAGAACATTTTTCATTTCGTGCAAATATATATATATATATATATACAACTGAATCTAAATAATTTATTGTGAATAACATTTATATAAATCGATTAACATATATCTATATTGAATAATAATTTAAGATGCAATACTTGTAATTTAAACAATTTAATTTTTTGTGTGTACAAATTCTAATTTACAGCAATTCTAATTTATAAAATATGATATATTAATATAATTTTAATTGAATTAAAACAACAAATATATGATTTGGATTGAATATTGATATTTAAATCTAAATTTATAAAATATGAAATAATGGATGTTGATTCAAATTAGATTGATATATATATATATATGTATCTAATTTGACTCGAATACTCAACTCCAAAAATGGTACCGCATTGCCGTACAAATTTTTGTTGGTTTTATAAAAAAAATAATAAATTTTTTGGATATTTAAAATTTTTGGGGTTATTTATCACTTTTAGGGGTGATTTATAATTTTTAAGGGTCATTTATGGTAATCGATCATAACGTAACCAAAAAAGTTGTAAATGACTCTCAAAATGTTGTAACCGAAACTATAAAAAATTTAATTTTAAGGGGTAATTCAAATGATAAAAAGAACGAGCTATAAATCCAGATAATCTAAGTTCAAATCTCTGGCAACTCTTAGGAGTCAGGGCATGAGAAATTTATTCTTTATAAAATACCTTAATTTTAGCTCGGATGATCTGACTTTGACCGAAGGGGAGAGATGATTAGTCGAGATATACGTAAGTTGGACCGAACCCCCTGATTGTTGAACAAAAACTAAAAATAAAAAAGTTATAAATTTTTTTTGTTGTAAACCCAAAAATTAGGGATGTTCACCCTACCCTACGGGTAAAAATTATGATATTACTACTACACTTTCCTACCTGATAATTTGCGAAAAAATTCTTGACTTACCCTCACTTGATCAAGTCTACTATTCCTACCTGAATACCATCCAAAACAATTGGGTAGGAAAATCAGGTGAACACATATTTTTTGAATTATTAT
Source organism: Ilex paraguariensis (assembly GCA_963454935.2). Classification (NCBI taxonomy): domain Eukaryota; kingdom Viridiplantae; phylum Streptophyta; class Magnoliopsida; order Aquifoliales; family Aquifoliaceae; genus Ilex; species Ilex paraguariensis. Next base: position 20,195 of record CAUOFW020001045.1, on the reverse strand, counting down.
TTTTTAAATTATTTTAATAATTTAATTAAATAACTTGTACCAATTAACTAACATAATAAATTAATAATACTAAAGAAAATATAATAAATTTGATAATATATAAACAATTACAATAAAACAAAACAAGAAAGCCAAAAATATTATACATCATACATAAGAAAGTAATAAACATCAATAAAACATTAGGGTTTCTAAATGTTTGGACTTTAATTTTTAATTTTTAGAGATTAATATATATATATATATATGTGTGTGTGTGTGTGTGTGTGTGTGTGTGTGTGTGTGTGTGTGTGTGTGTAAGATAGGGTAAAAATATAGAAATTTTGTAGGTATTCCGTATTCTTACCCATTTTTTTGCAAAATACCAAAAAATTGTCCGTTGGTCTACCCGATTCTTTCAGGTAGCCGATTAGTAAGATTGAATAAAATAGGGTAGGATCAGAATTTGCGAATAATCAAAATTTTGAAAACCCTACCAAAAATTATACAACTTAGTACTGAATTTATTTCCCTATCCTTAAGTATTTTCCTTTCCAAACTTAGGATATATGATGAGATAGAATCACAATTGAAATTAGAAAAATCACTCAAAAAAATCTTATTCTGATAATTGAAATCGGATCCAATTCCGATAAACCGACGGACCTAGAAATGGGTCGGGTTAGGCAGGTAATCAGGTGAGCCAATGAAATGTTGGGCCCACTAAATACACTTTTTGGACTCATTGCCCAAACAGTTGTGGTTCTTCCCGCATTCGATGAATAGATAGGGTTGGGCCATTAATGATGTGCCTGGTTAGAAAGAAAATGTCCCAAAAAAAGAAAAGAACGTGACTACTAACTAGTGCGATTCGATCCCGGGCGCCTATGCTGACAACATGAAAAATTGAGGATTAAATGTATAATATTTATATTTATATTTTTAATTAATATTATAATTAATTTACTAAATCTTTATTATAACACAATCAGTTTGAAACAAGCAAAGCTTCTTTGAAGGTCCCACCTGGATGCGCATTGTCACAGATGGTGTTATGTCCGTTACTCTCACGACTTCTAGAGAACTTGACATCGTAATTTAGTGTTTTGGACCACCAGTGCATGACTTCATGGGCTACAAACTGTCTAAAGATGTAATGGAAAGAGGCATTACACCGTTCAAAGGATGCTTTAATTAAGGTCACAATGATCTAGAGAGTATTTTGAAAACCCATATCCTATGGGAAGCTAATGTAAAATAAAGGGTAAATTACACTTTGACCCTCTAAACTATACACTCGACTTCACTTTGTCCCTTGAGCTCTTGAATTTTTCGCACGGTTCCCTCGACTATTTTAATTATTTCACACTACTCCAATCGTAAATATCCATTATCTTTTTTAAACGGAAATTGCTAACATTCCAAGACAAAGTGAAAAAACTTGCATACTTCATGGGATAAAATGAAATAACTTTCTGTTAAATATGTGACATGCGTTAATAATTGGGAAATATGTGACATGCGTTAATATTTGGGACAGCCTGAAACTAATCAAATATCTGAGGGTACAATATAAAAAATATAATAGTTGAAGTGTAAAGTGAAAAAGTGTCATAATTGAGGGGGTCAGAGTATAATTTTTCCTAAAATAAAAGGTAAAAAATGCGAGTCGTGTTGGTCATTTTTGGGTTGTCTTGTGCATTAGAAATCCTAGTTTGACACATTTAATTAATTATATCAAAAATTTTGATATTAACTAGACATGTTTATTTATGGTGTCATGGTGGGATTGATGCCCATAACTCCTGAACAAGAAATCCAATACTAGGAACTCTTTCTTTGCCAACCAAACCTACAACTCATCAAATGAAAATACACTTGATCTAAATGCAAGCAAAATTAAGTAAAAACTCTTAATTCTACAAGGTTTATACGATACCACAGAAAGAAATTAGACAAATGAAATAATCGAATATTTTTTCCCGCATATTACTAGTTAAACAATTTTTCATATGGTACCTGATAAACAGAGTTTGTCATAATTGATACGAACATGACACTGTTCAATAATAGATTGACTGAGCAAAAAAAATTCTATAATTCTCAGATGAGAGCTACCAAACAAATAGGGACCTAGGCACTACTCTAGACTGGATTCCTGGTAAAAGAAACATGCACCTAAGGGACGTTCAAATCTTTACTTGAACCACACATCCTAATGAAATCATGTTAAACTTCATCACAGGAGAAGTTGAGGGGGCACTAAACCCTTCCGCCATCACCTTGCACACTTTTGAGTTTTGACTCCTTGGAGCGCAATGTGGTGGCTTCTCTCATTAATATTTAGTTCCCCCTTTACACAATCAGCTCTCTTCAGTTGCTTCTCCATCAGATGCAATCTCGGGAAAGAAGAGGACGACTACATCCAATGGCTTAATTCCAAGGAACCCAACTCAGTACCTTACGTATTTTGGTAGTATCATGGTGGTGACACCAGATCAAATTGTTGAACAAGCAAAACTTCTTGGGGATGCTTGGGCCTAATTTGGTCATGGTTGCTTCAACAATACTACTGGTAGAATTCATTGCTGAAACTAAAGACAGAGGACTCACCGCAAGATGGTGCCCAAAAGAGTAAGTCCTCAACCACCCGTCAATCAGAGGGTTCTTAACACACAATGGCTGGGATTCATCAATCAAAAACATCAGCAGTGGAGGGCCCGTGCATTGCTTGCCATTTTTCTCGGAGCAGCAGACCAATGCTAGGTTCGTTTGCACTGGTTGGGGCATGGGGATGGAGATTGAGAGTGATGTTAAGAAAGATGAAGTAGAGAAGCTAGTGAGGGAGTCGATGGAGGGGGGAATGAAAAGATGAAGGACAAAGCCAAGAAGTGGAAGGCTAAGGCTGAAGAGGCCACTTGCCTTTTGGCTCATCATATCAGAATCTTGAATGATTAGTGAATGAAATATTGCTATCCAAGAAATTAGACACTGAACCAACTAGATCTAGCCTCATTGACCACCCTTTGATTCCCCTAAGATTCTCCCAAACAATAGGTCAGGGTTAATCAAGGATTCAATTCTTATGTTACCCTTGTCTGAATGTTCTCTCCTCAACTGTAGCGATATTGTTTTTTGCTGTAATCCTTGATTGTTCATTGTAATAGATATGCATTTAAACACAAACAACAATAAATTAAAGTACACATGTAAAGAATGAAACTGTTAAATTTGTACCAAGCAATGAGGATCCGAGTGCATTGGCAGTTCTCCTTGCTCTGTCATGTGCCTTGTTTTGGTTGTTCTCTTCTTCTAGTTTCTGTTCCTTTATCTTCATATGTAGACCACCCTGTTGACATGAGTCAATAGAATAAACACTAAATTTTTAAGTCCTAAACCATTTTTAGATGACTGAAAACCATCTCAATCACGTATTCTTTGAACTGGCAAAATGCTACGTAAACTCAAGATATGCACAATCATCCACAAACTGCCTTGGACTTTTTCCTTATGATACATCAAAAAATACACAAACTATCCTTTGAACTCGGGGTTGCATTGCCGATTACACTTTTTGAAGTCAGGTACAATAATAAAGAAGCACCATCCACCAAATCAAACCGATTATTAACAGATCAAATTGGATAATAACTCTTTTCTTTTGAACAAAAAAACGTGTTGACAACATACTCATGCGTACGCACATAGCCATGGTAAAACTACATTTTGGGGAATTAAACTTGAACTAAGGCCCTATCTTTCAATAAAGCCTCAGCTGCTCTCCTCCCTGAAACCAAAGCCCCATCAAATGTAGCACTAGTCAAGTAATCACCACACAAGTACAAACCCGGCCTTAAACTTGGATCTTTCATCAAATTCGTGGGTGGGCTTTGGTTTGGCTGTGCAAACCCGATCCTGTACGTCCTCAAATGTGTCCATGACTCCACCACCGACCCCCCAAACCAACCCGAAAGCTCCCTAAACACACCATCCCTCAAATCCTCATCCGACACATCATCAAACAACCCGATAAGTGAAACTGACACCAGAGCCTTACCAGGCGGGCCGTACTCGGGTACCACATTTGTAGAAAAGAACATATTATTCACTATACCTTTGGCAGACCCATTCAAGAACAAAACCGGGTCCTTAACCGGTACTTGACTCCGGTCCGTAGAGAAATACAAACAAACTGTACTCCGAACCGGTTTTTTCATCGGAACCGGTTTTCCCTCCAATTTTCCTTCCAAAAGCATAACTGCCTCAGGTTCTTCAACTGCCACAATGACTCCAAGCTCACTCCTCAATACTTCACCATTTCCCAACCTCACATTTGCCATTGAATCCGATTCAAAATCGATCGAAACAACTCTCGAATTCAAGCTAATCGAATTCGCCGGCAGTTTCGATGCAATTTGCTCAGGAATCGCTGAAATTCCTTTCAACGGAAGTGTATTATCACCAAGAGCGAGACATTTGAATATAAAATCGAACAGCCTCGAAGTCGTTTCAAGTTCTCTATCGAAGAAAATCCCCCCGAAAAATGGACGAAAGAACCGATCCAAAATCGATTCCGAAAACCCGATTTGTCTCATCAAATCAATGGTGGGAATTTCTTTCCCACTCAAGATTTCATCGTCAGATTGAGTCAAAACCCTAATTCTAGTCAGTGCGATGAGTAATTTGTCAAGAATCGTACCAATTGGATTGGTGAGGCTTTGAACTGAGTCCCAAAAATGGCGTAAGGGGTCGGCTACGGTATGGAAGCTTCCATCGTAATAAACCTGTGCCCCGGAGTAGAATCTCCGGAGGTCTAAGGCGTTATAATCGAGGATCCTTTGAGCTTCGGGATAAGCCGTGATGAAGATTTGGAAGCCGCGGTCGAAAGTGAAGCCGTCGACGAAGTCAGTTCGGACTCTGCCGCCGACGGCGTCGGAGGCTTCTAGGAGGAGGAACGGAATGTTGTCGGATTTGAGCCGTGTTGCGGCGGCTAAGCCGGCGAGACCTGCGCCGACGATGATGACCCCGGTGGTTTTGGGCAGGGTTTGGAAGGACTCCGATGGTGGTGAGTCGGCGGATATTTGTTGGGCGGCGCGGATGGGTTTGAGGGATCGCAAGGTATGGTTGGCGGAGAGAGAGAGGAGGGAGGGGGTTGAGAAGGTGGGAGAGGGAGTGGTGAGAGTGAGAGAGAGACTCATTTGGAGAGGATGAGGTTGTGATGTGGGTATTATCTCAATCTTGGTTTTGAATCTTTTGATGGATATGGGTCTGGGCTTATCTATTTAGGCATCAAAGTAAATTTTTTGTTGGTTTAAATGCAAAAAAACCCCTTATAATACAATGAACTCCTCATAGTTTGAACTATCACTCAATTTAAAAATAAAGTATAATAGTGAATATTTGTTACATAATTTATAAAAATATTAAAATACCCTCATTTCGCCATTTAATTTTTATTTCAATACCCTTCTTTTATGGTTCTACCTCAAGTCTTTCTCTCTATACTTCTATATTCTTCCCCCTCTTTTTTTACAAACCCCTCTTCTTTTTCCACTTAAACCCACTCGCTAAGGGCTTATTTGGTATGTTGCAGGGGTTTAGGATCATGAGTTGAAGATTAAATCTCCTTAAATCTATGTTTGACAATTATGTATTTACCTCGAGTTTGAAATCCAGTCCTATCATGAAACTCAAGTTCATGGATTTCATGAAACCCAAGAGAGGTGGGTTTCATATGTGAATTAATGGGTTTAACATACAAATGACATTTATGGATCTTATATACCTCATATATACAAATTAGTTAAGGACACAATAGTCATTTATATATAAATATATTATTATAATAATTATATATTCCTGCACATACCAAACATGAGTATGAACAATATTAAATATTAAATTCCATCTTTAAGTTTGAAACAAACCAATTCAAACTCATTCCAAAAAACATACCAAACATCCCCTAAAACTCTCCCACCCAACCCTCTCTCCCTCTCACTTTTTACAACTTTATTAGGTGCCTTCGAATTATAACCTGAGATATTCCGTAAGAAGCTATGATACAAACTTTAAAAAAAGGACCATATTTTTTTGAGAGAAAATTTTTTATTCTAGGAATTAGTAAGATGTTATACGAGGTTAAATTTTTGTATTAACCATAAGAAAAAATTGAGAAATATCTTACACTTCTTTCAACTTATTCTATCTCAATTCTGTCTTTGTGATATGATTACTTTTCTTTTTTCCATTGAAAAAGAGAAAAAGTAAAAACAAAAAGGACCATGAAGAGCTGGAGGAACCTAATTTAAATTCTTATAGTTAAGGAGTGCTTCAAACTTCCAACATGAAGGATATGCTCTCCCAAGGCAACTTTTCTGTTCCCAACCTCATCAACCACACTCAAATGCTCGCAAACATCAACACTGAACCCAACTATCCCTTCTTCTTGTGGTGTCAAAAACACCTTTTCAAACCCCAACAATTGCTTCTGAGGTGCATGGTGCACAGATGGGGGACTAAAAAACAAGAAAATCGTATCGCTTCCGCGCATTTTTCCCATGTTTTGGACTCTCACGTAAATGTTAACAGCTAGGTTGTTGCAGCTATGATCAACGTCGATGGATTTGCAAGTTAATGAGCGACAAACGTCACCTTCCTCGAGGGGGATTGAGATGAGCTCGGGTGCTTGAACTAGGTGATGGTTGAATTGGGAGTAGCTTAGTCCATCGCCGAATGTGTACACGGTTGGCCCGGTGTAGAACCGATAAGTTCGGCCCGGGTAGCCCGTGGCAGGGTCTGGTCTCATGTTCATGTTTGTCATGGGGACATTGTCTGCATAGGACTGTGGATACCATGTCATGGGTAATCTCCCACCTGTAGAGAAGTCAACCATAAGATTAGGAATTTAATCTAATAGTCAAGACACAAGACTCAATAAAAGAGAGAGTTTATAAAAAGAGACCCGGTCGGCCCGAACCCGAATTTTAACGACACTGCCCCAACCTAGTCCACCACACGGCCTGTAAACTAACCCCAAATAATTTCAAGCTCTAATTAGTAAAATAATTTTCAAGTAATAAATTATGAATTGCAAGTTCTTAAGTCACGAATATTTTAAGTTATAAATCAGGACTTTTAAGATGTAATTTGTTTTATTTTTAAATAAAAAAGAAAAGTCCACGGGCTGCCCAGCCCACCCCATGGCCATCCAATCACCCGGCCCGAAACTAGTCAAAATGGCATAGAATCTAGAGCTAATTTCAATTTGTACCTTGAAAGATATTTTGATTCTCATTTTGTATCTTTCAACATTAAAAATTTTAATTTATACCCTCAATGTTATGAATTGGTAATAATATAAATTTAACTCAAACTATTGTTCAATTTTTTGTCATAAATTGAAGAATGTGAGGTGCAAGTACTTCAGACATGAGGATGAGATATATTCATCATTGTAAATCTTCATATACGATCAATTTAACACTGTTTTGTGTATAGAAAATAAAGTTTTATTAATCAGGTAAAAACTAACTCTATCATGTGCAACTCACGACAGTCTATGTTCAAAGCATTCGCAAATCACGCGCTTCAATCGATAACAAAAACTTAAATGACAGTCTATGTCATTTCTACATTACTATTAAATCATAACATTGAGAACGCAAATTGATATTTTTAATATTTAAGGGTGTAAATTAAAAATTAAATCATCTTTTAGGGTATAAAGTGAAATTACTCCGAAAATCTATGAAAGATTTGAATGAATTTCTAAAAGTGAAATAGGGTACAACAAACTTACCTGGATTATGAAACCCAAAGATCACATCAGCTATTGCAGCTCCACCAGCTTCGCCCGGGTACCCGACCCATAAAATGCTCGTTATTTTCGGATCATCTTTGGCAAATTGTACATCCATGCCACCACCAGACATTACAACAAGAATCACTGGTCCTTTGGAAACATTTGCAACCTCTGATACTAAAATTGACTGCTGGCCCGGAAGAGTAATACCGGCCCGGTCGAGGGTCTCTGCCTCGATACTTTGATCAGCACCCATTACGAGAACTACGGCATCTGCCAAGGCTGCTATGTTCTTGGCGTCATCGGCTTGGACACTGCTGCAGGCCACATTGGCGCAGCCCGGCTGATACACCGTCGCAACTGAGGCTGTTAGGCCTTGCAAAGGAGTTGTGTATTGGCATGGATTGCCTGAGACATAACTAAGATGATTGAATGAACAACAGTCTTGGGGTGTAAACTGAAATCAAGGCCATAATCGAAGCATATAAAGTGTAGTTTAGAAAATATAAAGGGGCAGAAAGTATAATTATAAAAACACGAGGGAAGCTATGACTCCTTGGACCATAATTAGGGGTGTCAAAACATAATGCGACATGAGATTAGAGAGTCTGGGTCTTTCTCAAACTATTCATTTCGTAAATGAGTCGATCCGATCCGATACAATTAATAAACGAATCGAATATGAGTAAAACTAATAAAAAAAATATACAATTGTTTATATACAGATTAAATATGATAAATACACGATATGAGTCATATGACACAATTCGTTAAACTTGATTAATAAATTAATTGAGGATGAATGGAGTGTTTTTTAGCACGAACCCATTAAAATCCGACACGATTAAGAGTGCTAACCATAAGATACTCCATCATCTCGGATCACAACTAACCAAATAGAAAGTGGGTGTTCGAAATACCTTCATAGTTGCCAATCATGGTTTTTGTAGCCTTTGCATTAGGTCCAATTACTGCCAAGGACTTGATGGCATTTGGAGACAGTGGAAGCGATCCTGCAGTGTTCTTGAGCAACACTATCCCTTGTCTTGCGGTCTCTCGGGCCAGCTCTTGGTTTTTCGGGGTGCACACGTCGTTTGGACCAAGTTTTCCATACAGTTGATTGCTCGGGTCACCATCGAAGAATCCAAGTCTCATCAACGTTGCAAAATTGTTCGAGATAGCTCTGTCAATGTCAGATTCATTTACCAGTCCCCCTTTTACTGCAGTTTCAGTGTTCTTGGCGAGGAAAGATCCACAGTTGAGGTCCAACCCTGTGGAATTAAGACATTCAACATTTGGAATTAAGAAAAACAATCCTGCTGTTTTTTGCTTTCCCTGTCGACATCATAAATACTACTTATTCTCATTAGTTCAGTCACGATTTTCACCGGTTTGATTCCAAACCCTCGATGGAATGGATTCTTGAGCAATTCTTGGTCTTCAGTTGTATAGAGGGTTCATTCTCTCAGGGATCCAAAAATATCGTATTTTAATTTTATTAAGAATTAAAATTTTGTATTAGTGCATAGTCTCACATAGTTCAGACACAGATGTTTTGGATAACAAATTGGAAATGCAAGAAAGATGAGAATCTTGATTCTGATCCATAAGAATTTTGATTTTACATTCCTGATTCATTTTAGTTTCCACCGAAATTGGAATGTTTTGGTCGTTTACATTCCTGATTAACTGCACAACAATATCCAAATTACTTGAATGCCTGAACAATTTAAAGGGTGCATGGCAAATGAAATCACCTGCCAATATAGCTGTGGCTGCAGTCTCCTCTGGTGTTTTGGTGTAGTGTTGTGAATTGTACATCTCGTTTAATGAATCACAGTCAGAAACTATGTATCTGCAGCACCAAAAACTCAGGTTAATAGGGCAGAGAATTTCAATAGCCTCAGTCATTACGAGGTCTAAGTAGGGTTGGTGATACGCACCCTACCCTCAAACCTGTGACACTCTGGTCATAATGACACAACTTTACCGATGTGCCATTTCCTGCCCTCATTTATAACTCGACTCATTATGATTATAGTAAAAGTTATGGAAAAAAAAACGTTACCCCCTTAATTTCCATTCGCCTCGAATCACCCCAGTTAGGAGGTCTGGATCACCACAGGTTGGCTTGCCATTGACTTGGTTGTAGGAACACATGACACTGGCGACATTTCCATCAACAACACAGCTCTTGAATGGGGGTTGATATGTATCATCCAGATCTTGCTGTGTCACCTAACTCACCACAACAATACAAACACAGTATGTTATTAGCTTCGCGTAAACAAACACAAGGAAATCATTGATTTTCACAAGCCTAAATTCACATGAAAAGGGAGAGAAATCGCTCCGATAATGGTATTATTGAATTTTAATAATTCTATTAGTACATAGGAACTATTTATAGGCATGCCCACAACCCTAAGTGCTCAAAAAATGCATTTAGAGCCCTAATTCTACGGAAATGGCTAAAATCAGAAAGTACAATCTAATTAATCAAGTAAAAGTAGATCTCCTCTGGAGTTTATGAAAGTTGAAAAAAATGAAATCCAATTTTCTTTAGTTAATTACAACTATTCTTAATCTTTCTTAAAACAACAGAACTCCTATTGAATCCCTAATATTTGGTCCGATCTAGGTTTAATGCACCAATCCCACTCCAATCATATTCTATCGCTCATTTTAGCTCTACTATTATCTTACCACTTTCTACTCTACCTTGGACGTGCGACAATCTTCTCTCTCTAATAAGTCTATTGCAACCTACTCTATTCACTTATTGATAACAAAAATAAAATAAAAGCAAAACCTTAAATTAAAAATTAAAATTTCGTCTTGACGTAAAATACCACGGCATTGAAATGGTATCTGTCAGTTCCTTTCCAATTATCCACATCATAGGCAGTGTAGTGTTTACAACAAGCAGCAACCTTAAGCCTATCTTTGTCACCATCATCTCTTTGTTGAAGGCCTCTTACGTATGCTGATCCATATTTACTTGAAAGCAGAGGATCTTCTCCTGGAGTTTCTTGGCCTCTTCCCCATCTGGGGTCTCTGAATATGTTCACATTTGGGGACCAAAATGTCAACCCAGTCAAACCCACATTGTACATTGCTCTGGCTTCAGTTGAGACCACCTGCAATGCAAATTCAATTGCACTATTGAGTAAGATTTGGAATAAGTCGTGTCGATTTTGTATTGAGTTTACGGGTCGTGTGAACATTAGACTAAACTGACCACTTTAAAACAAATGCATTTAAGTTGGAAACTTTGCCCTTTTAGAACATCTGGCACATTATGCAATATGCATACACATAAATGTGTCTGGGCAGTTTCCTTTCATAGATTTCCATTATGGGTGTACCATATTTGCATACCCTTTTGTTGATTTTCCTTCAAATGCTCTAAATGATGGGTCACGCACTGTGTATTGTTAGGGATTCCATTCTATGTCATGAGTCAGACTTGAATTCATAGAGAGAGAGAGAGAGAGTTCATTGCATAGTATTTTAGTCTTTACAATAGTAAGCAATGAACTCTCTCTATCTTTCTCTCTCTCACACACACACACACAATGACAGGTCTGTTTACATGGAAAAATCATATCTCTATCAACTTAGTATCAAAGCAGCATGCATTAGCTCAGTCCATATCTCAAACATTATCTCTACGGAAATTGACTACAAAATTGGATTTAGGTCAGTGCCGTCTGCATAATGCATGGATACAATAACTCAATGATAACCTCAAATTCACAATTCCGGATAGAGACCCTCTTTATTACATTTTGAACTAATTTTACTCGATAGTAGTTTATCTATCAATAATTCAAATGGAATCTACTGTTTATAATTAAATTTCTCATACATATGCGACAAATAGAGATAATTTGAATCCCACAATCAGATATTATGAAAAATGAAAACAGAGACATTAACAATCATGTACATTTTGATCCCTAACAAAACCCAAGTCCCAATTTCTCTCTCAACCTGTTTACCCAATAATAAACAACATATATAGTCTTTAAATTAGATCCCTTGTCTTGATAAAATTCTTGAATTTTTTTTGTGTCAATTAAGGTCTTAGACTCTTTAATTGTATCAATTGAACCTTTTTGTAATTGTATCAATTGAACCTATCAGGGATGGTGACACAAATGATTTGGATAAATTACACATATGTCACTAAAATTATGACTTTTATGTCAATTAAACTCTTGACCTTTTTTTTTATTGTGTAAATTGAGCCACTACACTATCTAATTGTGACAATTGAGTCATTTTGTTTTTTTGTGTTGTATAGTCACGTGAGTGACACACTCTAATGGGGTAGACAAAAAACCCAATTGACATAATTAGAGATTTTATGGGTTTAATTGACACAAAAAAAAATTAAAAACTTAATTAACACAAATTTTATAGTTTTAAGGTCACGTGTAATTTACTTCAGAAACAATCATCAAAATGATACCATCTAACCCATTAGCCAATTCAAACCACAGAGAGAGAGAGAGAGATGAATGAAAATGGGGCAACGAAGCTGATTAGTGATTACCTTTCCGATGGCTTCAAACAGAGTAACATTGAAAGAAGCCGCCGCGAGAATAACCTGAGGGAAGCTAGTAGCTCCCGGAACGACACCGGAGAAATGAGTCCCTAGACCGTCGTAAGAGACTCCATGTAAAGCCTCAGACCACCACTCATACTTTGGAATTCCAAGCCTACTCACTTCCCCTGCACCACTCACCAAGAACCCAATTTTCTCCTGCAATGTCAGCCTCTTCACCAGATCATCCACTCTAGTGTTCACGTCCGACGACGGATCGCAGAACGTAAAATTCGCCAACCCGGGATTACTATCGGCATCACAGGCGAAAACAGGAGAGGTTTGAGCGAAAACTTGGTGAGTTTTGAAGAATAGAAGGTGAAAGATTGAGCAGAGAATTTGGATGCAGAACAATGGTGATCTGTTCTGAGAGGCCATTGTTATGTGTGGCCTCCCAGCAGAAGAAAATAAGCGACCTTTACAGATGTGAATGTGGCGTGTGTCTGAGTGAGAGAATCTGTGTAATACTACAATCTCTGGTTGGTTTGGTTTTATAGAAGGTGTGTGGAAAAAATAAGTAAGACTACCTAGACCTAGACTTATTTTATTTTTTTAAATCAGAAAGACAGTTTTTACATAGTAAAAAATATCATTAGACTAAACTTATTTTATTGATTGAGCAATAATATTGGGAGTTAATTATTAATTTAATTTGTTAACCTAATTTATAATGACTTTTAAATTAATTGTAAGTCTCATAAAACATTAAAATTTAGTATTGATCAAATGATTGCACTAAAGTTACATCATTAGGTTAACAAATTAGGTTTTTAGGTTTAAATAATATTATTTTTTTGACTAAAACTTAAGAGTAAGAGCGATGATATTTGAACTGAAAAATTTGACTTAATTTATTAATTTAATGATTATTCATAATTATTAAATGAACAATGAGTCTCAATATTTATTGTGACCTGCAAACAATTCAAATGGTCAAATGGTTATGATAGATTATGTTAATAAATTAAATTTAAAGAGTTTGCTGACCTAATTCACTATAACTTTTGAATTGACTGTGGAGCTCATTAAACATTAAAATTTGGTGTTGATCCAATAGTTCTTTGAAGTCACATCATTATGTCAACAAATTATGTTAGATTTTTAGATCCAAATAATATTACTCAAATTTAAATAGCATTACTAGGGAAAAAAATTGGATGCTTATAAAGCATTAGGTGACAATGTCATTTGGTGCCAACCTCAAATGACATTTTGCCACACAACTAGCTAGACTCCAAGAGTTTCATTTGGTGCTTACACCCAATGAAATTTTGCCACATAATTATTTATTTATTTTTTTAAAAAAAAAGTAAATATCACTGACATCATTTGAATTTAAATCATATTATACTGACATTTTTTTTTTAATTTTTGAAATATCACTGTCCATCCATGTGGTTTCTAACTTTCTATATGCATTTCATAAACCACCCCTGCTGCCTATGTCATTACTGACAAATAAAAAAGTTGGTTATGTAAGACTTATTCTCTTATTAATTACAAAGTTTACCCTTGGTCGTTAAAACAAGATTAAAACAGTAGGCAGCATCGATTTATGTTAATTTTATAAAATTAAATGACCATTTCTTATTGATTTGATGAAAATGATGTTAATTTGATAAATTAAATGTTAAATTGATAAAATTAAATATAAATTTGGGATTAATTTGATGAAATTGAATATTAATTTTATGCTAATTTTATAAAATTGAATATCAATTTGATGAGATTGAATGTTAATTTAATAAAATAAAATGGTAATATTATAAAATTTAAGATCAATTTCACGTTAATTTGATAAAATTTTTTATTAATTTGATGAAATTTATTATTGAATTGATAAAAAGTGAATGTTAAATTGATGAAATTGATAGTTAATTTGGTGTTAATTAAATCAAATTTAATATTATTAGAATGTTAATTTGATATTAATTTTATGAAATTGAATATTAATTTAGTACTAATTTAACAAAATTGTATATTAATTGAATGAAGTGAATGTTAATTTGATCAAAGTAATGGTTAATTTGATGAAATTGAATATTAATTTCATATTAATTTAATAAAATTAAATATTAATTAGATAAAATTGAACATTAAACAAACAAAGTTAAAGCTCAATTTAATGTTAATTTAAAGAAATTATATATCAGCTTTATATTAATTTAATGCAATTATGTTAATGATGGTAATATGTGAAATTGACATTTAAACTCCTTCAGTAAAAAAATATAAAAAATTGTGACCATAGTTAGGTCAGGTCATAACATGGGATAAAACTTAAAAGAAAATAAAAATATAAGAGTAAATTCAAAAAACGCTCTTGTAAAATAGGAGTTTTAGTAAAGGTAATTATGTAAAATCATGTTCTCTATTAATTTTGTTAATTAACAAAAATTGACAAGGGTATACAATAATATCTCAAAAATCAGAGGGGACGTTAGTGAAATATGACTCACATCTAGGAGGTGATAATGACATTTACCCAAGGTAATTAGTAACAAACATTCATTAGTCATTTATATTTTTTTATTGGTAATATACAGCGCAAAACAGTATCACGTGGTCTCTGATGAACACACATATTTTTCTCAATGTGTGAAAGAATTCGTAGTTTAGACCGGTTTGGAAGGAAGAAGTATCCAAATTTACCATTTTTCAATTAATTATAACTTTTGGCATCGAGTTGTACTAACTTTTTTTGTAATTAATTTTAAATATTATTATCGATTCCAAATAATCCAAACATCTTTAATTCTATTTGATTGAGTTGTAATTCTACTCTTCAATCGTAGAACCTTCCATATGATATTGAAAGAACTCAATCTTGTAGGCCAATGACCTGTAAAAACATATTTTTCTTTTTTCCCAGTTTCTATGTCAACTTTTTTGTTTGGAAGTTCTCTCTTAGAGAGAGTTTGTTTGTGTGTGTTCTCTGGTTAAAAAATAAAAATAAAAATAAAAATTTGGTATTATATCACTTATTTTTTTGAGCATTTACATTATCTTTTTGATAGAATTAACTTAGTTTTTGGGGTGCATTTATTTTTTAGATTTACTGGCCACTTTTTGGGTAGTTGTTATCACTTTTTAAGGTTAAATTTGGTACTTCAAAGATTTTTTCGGGGATAAATATATAACCACCTACAACTATATGTTCTCATAATACTGTGTATTAAGTCTGTCAATTGTGTCGGGTGAAGTGAGTTTGTGTCAAAAATATTCAAGTCATACCCGATTCGTTTATTAAACATATGACATAACTCTTTAGACATGAATATTAATCATGTCATATCGGATCTACTCATTTATTAAATATGTGACCACCAAGTAGGGTGGTGTAGTGGTGATACCAGTCTTACTCTTCACCTGGAGATTGAGAGTTCGAGTCCTGGAGTCTCCATTAAAACTCTGAAGTTGACCGTTATACTAGTCTAGTTAGGTCTAATTTAGAGAGATATTTCAGGCGCGATTAGGAGTCTTATGATCCCACCGGTGACGGTCTAACGGAATGGTCGCTGAACGCTCTTCCTTGTTTCCACCTTTTTTTTTTTAAGTAAAAAACAAAAACATGCCACTTAAAAAAAATTCAAATACTCTAATTTTATATCGTTAACAAATTGTCACATTTTGACATCCCTTCAACATATAACTATGAGTCAGGTTAGTTTTATTGGGACTACTCAGTACTTAACTTTTTGTGCTGTGTTTTACATCCATGGAGCTGTCGTGAAAATAAGGCGGCTGACTTTTGGGTTTCACAGCTCGTACTGGCCAAATCAATTATTTATCTCACAATTTTAAATAGATTTATTCAATGATCATTAATATTTCTTTCAAAATTATTCACATTACATCATATTTTCAGACATGACCTACCCCTAATTACCTAATAAATCATCGATCATATATTTAAGCGGTGCTGACTCAGGTTTGACTCTCTTCAAATTCTTAAATAATTGGGCTATTGGAGAATCCTATAAATTTTCTTTAAATGATAAAAATGTTTCCACATGAGCAAATCTTTTTTTTATGTAAAATAAGTTTGAATTTTTTTATTTGATATCTCAATTGTCCAGTCGTAGTACTTTCTCGCTCACATACCAAATTAAATTAGACTTTATGCAAAGCAACATCTTTCACACAAAGAGGTAAATTAATGGTCAATAGCTGATGTGGATAAATCTTTACCCGTTCAAAGAGAATTGAAAAATCATCCAATTATTTAGAAATTGGAGGGAGCCTTTCCAGGCTTAGTCCAGTTAATCTCCACTCATATTTTGAAAAAATATATTAAAAGGTATAAAGTTCAAGCAGAGTCGTTCAGTGTGAAGATAGTCAAAGCTCAATGTATGTAGAGTATGTAACTCAAAACTTCTATGTGATGTTAATTTGGTTATTGTTGATGCATAAAAATAAATTTATGTACAATCAAATTAGTCGAGTGCATGGTGTAAAATAATTAATGAAATAGTTAATAATAAAAATAAATATTGGGTGGTTGAGTCTGGTGACCAAACAATTGAAAACGACAAAGGTGGTCGAAAAAATCTATTAGTAAGAGAGTATAAGGTAATGGTAGGAGAGAAAGAGGGAGCAAGAGTATACTCAAGGTGAGGTGTGTGAGATCTGTCCCCATGTGTAAGGAGTTTACAATTTATAAGCTTAGACCCCAAATTGAGGCGGTGACATGAGGGTCAAGATACTAATTTATTGGGGAGAATAACTACAATTGGGGATATGCACTATTTTAGAGTCATGACTATCTCAATGATTGATGTCTTACATGCGTTAACTCTTCCTGAACTCCTGAGTTTTGGACTGTATTGAAGCCATTAGTAAAGTTTGGTATGTCTCTTGATGGTTTGAGCTCAACACATAAACTGGATCCAAATTTAATCTGAATCTGGGCTCATTAGGTATAAATATCTGGATGATATTAATTTTTTTGATTGGGAATTAGAAAAAGTGAGTGTGTCACGTCATTTTAATATAAAAATTTCATTTAACAAAATATTAACAGAAAAAAAGAAAGAAAAAAAAAGATAGCAAAAGGTAATGCAATAATGCTAGACTGTGAAACTTTAAGGTTTGAATTTCCTTATTTCTTTTTTCTAAGGGCTTTATATTTGATTAAGCTCCAAATTATGAATTTTTTTACACACTTCTGTGATAAAATGAGGTTAATATAAATAGGTATTTCTTCAATAAACCATAAACCCTCCATTTGGTAGAAAAATGCCACGTCGGTGTTTTTTTTTTTTTTTTGGTCAGGTATTATTATAAGAGAATGAGATGATGAGTTTCGAATCCGCAATCTTGAATTACAACACCAAAGACAATGACCATTAAATTAACCACTAACCTCGTGTCGGTGCTTAAATAAGATGTTACAAATGTGAAATGATTTGTTGACAAGTTCAAAATGGACTTTGCTTTTTCCACATTTATAATGTAACATAAATTATTTTTGACTTTTAATTTGCCATTAAAGTTATTTTGAACAACTTTAGTATTTGTTGAAAATTTGTTTCCAAGTTTGGTGAATCTTTCATTTAAAAAAGTTACATATATCATTATAGACCACATTACCTTTTATCATATTGTTTTGTAAACTAAGGATTTTTTTTTTTTTTGGTTATCACAAATTACACTCCTAAAGATATCTTGAATCTTAATTTGCACCTTTAAAAATAAAAAATCTTAATTTGTACTTTCAAAGATATAAATTTGTATAAATGTGCATATGAAGTTAACTGCGGGTATACAGTCTAAAACTAGATAGGTAAGTTACACCTAGACCTTCTTAATTTTGTCACTTAATCATTTGGACCCCTCATATTTAGAATATTACTCCTATACCTCCTAACATTTGTACACGTGCAACACATAACCCCTTATCGTTAATATCTATTAATATAACCGATAAAAAATATAGTTTATCTTAATAAAAAATGATAATTTTCATACTACCATTTATTTTGGGGATCCGTTATATTCTAAAGTTCAAAATTAAGCTTATCATTTGGATGACTAATATTATGTAGGTATTTATATAATGTTATTTATATACAATATAATATATCACTTGAATAGAATTATTTGAATGCCCAATTGGAGGGAATATTTTTAGTCATCTTTAGATTCTTAGGTGATGTAGGTGTAATATTTCAAAATGTGAGGGATCTTGGTGATTAAGTGACAAATATGAGAGGGTCTAAGTATAATCCATTTAATTTTAGACAGCAAACTGACGGCTTATAGCTTCAGGTGTACATTGATATAGATTTGTATTTTTTAAGGTGCAAATTGGGATTCAAAATTTTTTTCGGATGTATAAGAAAGAGGGACAATGAAGTTCAAATTATAAGTCGGCAAACTTATAAACATTAACCGGTGGTGTTTTCCCGTGTACGAGTAGGTGAGGTAGCAGTTGACGACGGTTACAATAAGTAACGACTACAACTGTTGGTGGTGGTTTGGATCGGCAATAGACACAATCTTTGTCAAAGGTGTGTCTCCTGATTGAATGGTTGCATTGATAACCATTGGAAGTCTATAAATACATATTTGTTCATAGAAGACATTATCTAAAAAAAGTTCTCATAAAACTTCCGATCAAATTGTCAAGTCGCCATATTTGTTTTCTCTTTGCGTGCGCATAATCAACGGTCAGTGGTATCAGAGCATTGACATTAATGATGAATATTGGTTTTCCAAAAAATTGCACAGTTCAAAATTTCAATATCTTCGATATTGGTTGAAATTTAGTTGAATAGGATTGCGCAAGGATCATTCTGGTAAAATTTTGAGTGAAAATACCCAAGGATTAAGGAGAAAAAGTTCTTCGACGGATTTTGTAAGTTGTCGGAATTTCTTTTTCGCCGGCCAGTGGGTTCATCGAAAAAGAGTTGTAGCCATTTAGAAAAGGCTACATCATTTTGTTGTAAAGAAATATATACTGGCTTACTTCATGCCCAAGAAATCTTCTTTGATTTAAGGGAAATTTAGAGGCCGGTCCTCCTGAATGGACTTATTTGAACTTAAGTCCGTCAAGAAAACTTTATTTGTTATGAAGTTCATTTTTTATCAATTTTACATACTATCCATTTCCTTTAGAAATAAAATAAAATTAAAAATAAAAACTCCTAAGCCTTAGGAGTTTGACTAATATTAAAATCTTTTCTCTCTCATATCTATCTATATCTATATATAGGTTAAGAATTCGATTAATATTAAAAATTTTCTTCTCTCTTATCTATATATATATATATATATATATTAATATTAAAATAAAAAATAAAATAGTAACATTTAAATACAAAAAAAAATTATCATTTGAACACAAAAAATAATACATTTAAACACAAAAAATAGTAACATTTAAACATAAAAAAAATTGAAACATTCAATATTAATATTTTTAAAAAATAACAACAGTAATATGTTCAACAAAAATAGTAACATACTTAACAATAATTATTTCTCTCTAATTCAAACGCAAAAAATAGTACCATTCAAATACAAAAAATAGTAATATTAAAAAAAAAATTAGTAACATTGAATATTAATATTTAGGAAAATAATAGTAATAACATGCTCAACAAAAATAGTAACATATTTAAAAATAATAGTAACATACTCAACAAAAACAGTAACATGAACAGTAACATAATAAAAAAAAATAATAACATAAATTTGAATTTTACTATTTAAATTCATTGTAATTTTTTTTTGTATTTGAATGTTACTATTTTTTATGTTACTATATATATATATATATATATATATATATATATA
>CAUOFW020001044.1:0-144638 GCA_963454935.2 Ilex paraguariensis | reverse complement strand
CCAACTTTTTGGGTACTACTTGTGTAGGGCTGACCCATTTACTATTAGATTTAGGATATATAATACCAGAATCTAAAAGTTTAAGCACTTTATCCCGGACAACTTCTTTAATGTGAATTTAATCTTCTTTGCAGCTATCAAGATGGTTTGGAGTCTTCTTCCAAGTATATAAATGAGTACAAGAAGATGAACTTATTCCGTTAATATCAAATACTATCCAACCAATTGCACTTTGGTGATTTTTGATGACTCTTATCAATTGTTTTTCTTAATCTTCTGAAACTTGGAAGATATTACCACTGGATAAGATTCATTCTCTTCTAAGAAGACATATTGCAAGTCTGCTGGAAGAGGTTTCAACTTTGGTTTAGGAGCCGCAACACTAGACTCGACAGACTTTGTTCTAGTGGGTAATAACTCTTCAAATTTGGGAGCCCATGTTCCAATAATGGACATATCTACAATAGACTCAACATTATTTACCGACTCTAACAATGCATGTGACTCTTTCTTTGTAAGAGCATTTTCAAACAGATTATGAGTTAATGACTCAAAGCAATTAACTTCGTCCAACTCTTCTTCCTCCTTGGTTGCTTAGCAATATCAAATACATTTAATTCCAAGTCATATTCCAAATTAAAGTTTCATGATTCCATTTCTACAATTAATTAATGCATTTGATATAGTTAGGAATGGTTGTCCCAAAATGATAGAAATTTGTGTAGAGACATGCAAGACTGGTTGGGTTTCCAAAACATGAAATCCACTGGAAAATAAAACTTGTCAACTTAAACAAGTACATCTTTAACAACTCCTCGTGGAATTTTTATAGAATGGTTAGCCAATTGTAATGTGACATTTGTAGGTTTCAATTCACCTAACCCTAATTGCTCATAAACTGAATAAGGGAGTAAATTTGACACTCGCTCCAATTTTATAGCTTTCTCAAATTTGAAGTTCCTGATTATGAATGAAACCGTAGGACTTTCAGGATCTTTGTACTTTAGAGGGGCCTTATGTTAAATGATAGCACTAGCCTGTTTAGTCAATTTTTTGTACTCTTTCTCTTTACTGTGCAAAGATCTTTTAAAAACTTGGCATATGGTGGACTTTTTGATTGCATCCAACAAGGAGAAATTTATCTTTACTTGCTTAAACAACTCAAAGATCTCAGCATGATTGTTCAATGGTTGAGGTTTCTTGACGCTTTGAGGAAAAGGTAACAGAACCGGGTTTGATTTTTCTTTTTCATCAGACAACTTTGTTTCCTTTTTAATCATTCATTTAGACTCAATTGGTTCACTCATAGGAATTGAATCAACTATTGGCTCTAGAGTTTTGGCCTTAATGGTCTTGTTAATCACCTTACCATTTCTCAATGTGGCAATTGCTTGAACTTGACTTAGAGAAGATTCAGAGGATACAACATTAGCTTGGTTTTGACACTATAGAGGTTTAGGTTGAGATGAGAATTTTTCCTTCTCGTTGTACTTAGAGACTAGGTCAACTTGGTTAGATTACTCTTGATATCCTCAATGTTTTGCGAAGTTTGAGCTTTGAAATCATTGAATGTATAGAAAGATTGAGTATTAAAACTCATTTGACTTTGAATGAATTGATTTATGGTGTCTTCTAAACTCCTCTTATGTGGGGTTGATAAGGCTGATATGGCTGCTGAGTCTGAGGTTGTGGTGAAGGTGGACCTGGTTGCTGACTCACAGACTGTATTTTTCAAGTGAATTTTGGGTGATTCTGCCGCCCTGAATTGTAAGTTTCAAAGTATAAGTTTGATTAGGGCTTGTTATAGTTTGAAATGTCATTGATTTGTTCCATTAAAGTCTACTTGAAGGCTAGGATAGTGGGTCACTTCCCTCGTGGGATGTCCTGCCAAAGCACAAATTCCACACAACTGGTCAGCGGGTGACACAACAGAAAATGTCTTTACTTTTTTCATCTCTAGAGCATACAACTTTCAAGACAATGTAAGCATTCTAGCCCTTAGGTCATCATCATCTTTTAACACATATTTCCCTCCATGTGATAAAGATGGCTTGGTTTCAACAATATTTGGTGAGGCTGAGTCCTACATTTGGGAACTCTAAAAAAAGGTATCAAAAACTTAAATGCCTCATTGGGATTCTTGCCTATGAATTCTCCCTGGGCCATCATTTCAACAAACTGATGCATTGTAGAAGGAAGGACATCATAAAAAAAAAAAAGAACTAAGGTCCAACTCTTAAACGCATGATATAGGCAAGCTTGGAGAAGATCCTTAAATCTCTCCCGACATTGATAAAATTTTATCCTTCTTTCACACAAAAATTCATGATTTGACATCTTAATGCATTAGTGCGATGCAAAGGAAAAAAATTATTGAAAACTTCAGTTTGCAAAACTTGCCAACTTGGAATAGATTAAGCTTTCAAAGAATTTAGTCACTATTTAGCTTTATCCTTCAAAGAAAAAGGAAAAAATTTCAACTGGGCCATTTCAGAATTGTCTTGTAATGCATCACATACTTCCTCAAATTCTTTCATATGTAAATAAGGATTTTCAAACTCAAGACTATGAAATTGTGGTAAAAGTTGTATTGTCCCTGCTTTAATTTTAAAATTTGGAGCATTTGTGAGAAATACAAAACATGAGGGAATACAAGTACGTGTAGGATGCAAATATTCTCTCAAATGTCTGACATTCTAAACCACCTATTGTTCCCTTTGATTATTATTAGCCATATTTTACTCAAAAGAGTCCGAAGATACTTGTGATGAAGATGAAGATGAAGGACTAGACTAACTTACATACTCTACTAATGACTAAATAGACATAAACAATAAAAATAAAACAATAGCATATAAACATAAAATACAAGTTAGGCAACTTCCCCATTCTTTTTTAAGTCACAGTAATTCTCCCGCAACAATGTCAAAAGCTTGACCTAATTTAAATCATATATCCAAGTATAAATGGTTAATTGTAGTATTAATCGGTTAAGTCCGAGGTCGAATCCACAGGAAGCTATCTATTGGAATTCAAGCTACATCAAAAGAACTCTTCATATGCATCTTCTTGCTTATAACAAAGTTAATGACCTTACGGACCTAAGAACCCTCAGTTTAATTTATTATTATTATTATTATTATTGAGAGAGGGAAGGGGAAGGAGGACTTGAACCCTTGACCTTAAGAAGGCAAAACCTTTACAAGACAAGAAGTACCATTGGACCAAAGGCCCATTGGTCTTAGTTTAATTTATTAAACTTAGGATAATTAGTGTTAAAATGGAATCGGTGTTGATCTGTGTATGTCTCCTGATGATTTTGAAAAACATAGTTTGAGTCAATATCAGATTCCTCTTAAGCAACATCATTTAGTGTTCAAGATGACTAATTTTTTGCTTGGTTTTAGGCTGCTTAAAAAACTAGTAGAGACCACCCTATGTTCGCTAGGCTTTGTCTGAGTGGTCTTTAAAGACATATAAAAAAATTCAATAAAAGGCTAAGTGTGTGGTAGAGAGGCTTGCCCTCTGGTCGCCCTCAGGATGCTCGAGCGGTCTTGAGACGGCTCAAGCGCTCGAGTGGTGTTGAGACGACTCGAGTGCTCGAGTGGTCCCTGCTCTACAGATCTAGTTTGATTCTACATTTCATTCCAATGAAAATCACCCTCTGACCGCCCTCGCACTGCTCAAGTGGTCGTTCGCGAATTTATGTTTCCTTGAACCCCAAGATAAACCCTATTTTGAGCCTATAAATAGAGGGATGCCTTTCCAATCTAGGGTAAGCCTCTTTAGAGTAAATTAGCCTATCTAACACCTTGAGTGCTTGAGACATAACCCTATATCTCTAAATCTAAAGGCTACCATTTTGTGATTCCTATCAAATCTTACATCTTGGAGAAGATGAGCTTGATTGGTTGAATCAAACCCATTAGAAGTGCACATACTAAGGATCTTGACAAAGAAGATCACTCGAGGTTTAAACGAACTGTGCGGTGGGGAGTTCAAGTGAATATATCCATAACGTCAAAGTGGGACTTTTGGCGGAGAGGTTTATTAAAGGAAAAGAACATCTAACTATGATATTAGTTAAGGTACAAGACTTAAGTATTTGTAAATTGACTTTGGGATAGTAGATTAGACATTGATGAATTCTAGAGAGGTTTCCCGTGGTGTTTTTGGAGGAGGATTTCCGCGTCAATAAATTTCTTGTGTTTTTTTATTGTTTTCACATATGCACTTACAATTTGAGGACACACGAGGGTACTATTCGTTTGATAAATTGATTTATTGAATATCCATATCACACATAGTTGCTTGCTTAGGTTTGTTGCCACTGGGTTGAGATCGCTGCTTGATGAAATTCCTTGTAGTTTCCTTAACCTCTAAACATCATCCCTCAATGTGTCTATGGCTTATGTATATAAGGGAGTGTCACACTCCCTCAGAATGATGCAAGAGATGTGGCAACAGAATGGTGGATGGAATGGAATGAAAAAATGTTTGTGTGGAATGAAATGTGTATGTGTGAACAAAAGTGCTCCCCAAGAGCAAGGAGTCTTTTGTATGATGTGTTTTACTTGGAAAAGTATTCCAAGGTCATCTCCTCGGGAAGGAAAGTTCAAGTGTGTGAAGGTGATTTTGTGAAAAGGAAAAAGTGTAAAATCTTTTGTTTGTGTTTTGGTGATTGGAGTTTGTGAATGAAAATGCAATAAAACAAGTGTTGGCTAATCCAAAGAGGTCATTCCAATGGGAATCCCAACTCAACTCGAATCCTTCCTCCAATGGTGCATAGATGAACGATTGATTCGTGGGAAGCTAGGGACGAGATGGTGAGGATCCAAGCATAAATCGTGACTAGGCCTACGGGATATCAAAGACTCACAACCTCATCCACTCTCAACCCAGTCAAACCAAACCATCGTATACTGAGAGGAGGAAAGAAAATGAGTTGAAATGGAATACCCAAGAGGAGTTCTCCCTTGGATTAGCCAACTTAGAGCTCTAGCTATTCATGTTTAAAGTAACAACATTTATAATGTAAAGAGACAAGTAAAGGAAATAGAAATGAAAATGAGATGAAAATGAAACTTATAACTTGTATTAATGCTAGGAAATAGTAAACTACAAAAAGAAGTTCATTTAATACTAAAATGGAAAAGTTCAGAGAAGAGCATTGAAACCCAACTGTAAATATTGAAGTGCAAGAACATGGAATTAAACTTGAAGTAAAAGAGAGTACAATACAAGAAATAAAGATTACGAGAGAACTACAACTTACATCAATCAAATGGTTGAAGAAAATGCAAAAACATAAATTTCTCTATTATACTATTCATCATCTTCTTCCTTGGACTACTCCTAAGCTTAGGTAGCCACCCTTTAAAACTTGTTGAATGCTGAATATATGGTGAGAAAGCCTTGTATTTTCGTCCATGGAGGGTCCCTCTAGCTGTGTGGAAGGCCTCCCATCAATAGGGGGCTGAATGGATGGGTGGTGCAGGCTAGGACAAGCCTCCCCAGGCTTCACCCTTTCTTTCCCATCCACATTAATGCCCAAGCCTTCCAAGTCTTCAAGTAGGGTGTAGGAGACATGTAAATGTGTAAGAGAAGTCATGGAAAAACGTGGGAGAAGTGTAGGTGGGACCCCCAAGAAATTTGGAGATGATTTGCAGGCATGTTGGGCTGTTTTGGGCATTTAGCAAAGCGTACCGGTATTGCATACCGGTACACTAAACCTTTTGGAGTTCGGCGTATTGATACTGCATACCGGTACACTTTTCTGTTCTAAATCAGTTTTCGTAGAATTGCCATTACTTGTGATCCAACCGTTGGATTGAGCTAAAAGTTTGACACAATACGGAAGACATCCAGATCTACAACTTTCATGTTTTGAATTTTTCCAGATTGGGAGTGGATTATGGTCAAAATGGAGGAAAACCGAGGTACTTCCCCCAGATGGTGCTAGTGCTGGTGTCTTTGTTACCAAACACCAATACCTCTTTGATTTCTTCACTTCTAAGCCTTCAAATCCTCATGTAATGTGTCAATATCTTCACTACACATCCAACATAGTTGCAAGGTTCTAAAATACATGATTTATGCTATAAATACTTGCAACATCAAAATATCAACATTATTCATAATTTCGACTAACTCTAAGTACTTAAATGCAAAAGTTGAGTTAAAATGTATGTAATGAGACCTTCAAATATGCAATATTTTGTACTCATCAATCGCCGTGAGAGATTGAGTGTTAAACATTGAAATTGACTTAATTAATACACTAATCTTCATAGGTACAAAGAATTGTGGTGCTTGAAAATGGATTCTCACGTTAAATTGTCATATCATTGTGAGAAGAGATAATTATGGTAGAACTAAGTTAAAATTTTTAGTTGTTGAAGCTTAATTTTAATTAACTTGTTTATCCCCTATAAATAGTGTCTAACAATACACGTGTTTCATTGTGAGGAGAGATTCACAAAATCTCCGTGCAACATTGGTCAACCTCTGTGTCTTATGGATGTGAAAAAACCTTCCTTTCTTATTAATGTCAACACCAAGGGCATTTATTCCTTGGGGAACTGGATATCATTGTGAGTAAAGTCATTCGCCCACTCAAAGTTCAATGAATTGTCTGAAAATCTACTCCATCATTAAATTATCTCTAATAAACTCTATTTTCATTTAATTTTTTATTTTAGAGAACCAACTATAAAAAAATAAGCTCTAATAAAGTCTTTATTTAAAACTAGTTAAAATAGAGAGCTAAGTTGGTTCTTCGGTTTGAAAAGTCTTGTTCACTCTTTAATTTATTTTTAATAAATAAAAAGATAACACGTACATTATTCATTAAATATTATTGACTATCAAACTATTTTTCTACTAGAATAAAAGGCCGTAGTTCCTTAAAAAATCTGACTGTTTATTTTAAATTTTCACTAAAGGTACTCTTTATTTTAAAAATAATGTTCTCTAAAATAAAGAGTATTATTAATGCACTTGTCCTAAGAAATAGTGGACCCCATCTGTGTCCTTAGCCGTATGAACACCCATGTATTATCTAATAAAAAATGAATCGTAGTTATGGTGGATAATATTTTGAGAGATAAGGTCACGACATGAAGGAAAATATTTTCCAGAATCATATCAAAAATTAATGTGTTATTATTGATTTATTTGTAGTCATTAATCATAATAATAAAATAAAATAACTTTAACATTTTATATTCTCATTATTTAAAAGATGATTGATGAAATTTATTTATTTTTATATTATAGTTGGACCAATATTTTTAGTATGTTTTTTTGGGTCATAGGACCTAATTTGTTAATCTAAGTCAGTATAACCTTTTGATTAATTGTGGGTCCTATCAAATATTAAAATTTATTGTTGATACAATAGTTCTAATAAAATTATATTATTATGTTAATAAATTAGGTCAATTTTTGAGGTCTAAATATGTTTACTGGTTGACGATGGACAATAACGTCAACTTTTTTCCAGAGGGAGGGAATGAGGTTAGAATTCACAACCAAATACAAACAGGAATGCAACTTCATTACTCGATCACTCCCTGACTTTAATTTTAAAATCATGGCCAACTTCGTTCTCACTCAAAAGCCTGTATGTGTGATTTTTGTGTGTGTGTGTGTGTGTGTGTGTGAGAGAGAGAGAGAGAGAGAGAGAGAGAGGAGCATTTTTCAATGCAATACACATAACTTGGATAATTCCGTACATATGATAAAAGAAAGTCCATAAACAGAAGTCAATGCCCGAACCATACATCGTTCTTGCTGTGCTGAGATTGAGGAAGGCAACGGAGAGATGCAATAGAAAGAAAAGTGTGGGAAAGAGAGACAAAAGAAATAGAAAAAAGAAACCCACAGCAAGAAAGACTAGTATGGTGCGTTCTTGACTCCTTCCACTAAAATGGTTAAAAAAAAAAACAACAAAAGGGCCCTCTCAAAAAATAACAAATGAACCAAAAAAATTACCCACAGTTGTTGTAAAATTTATGAGCTTTCGCAGGAAAACAGCAGCACCAGGCAGCAATAAGTCAGCATCAGCAATTGATGATGGAGCATTCAAAGTTTCCAACTAACACAACAGTTCTCCATTAAATACCATTTCACCAACACGAAGGAGCCTCTGAATTTTCCTGATATGTACTGTGTATTTAAAGTTGGGTAGATGATCAGGATGTAGAGCAATTCAAGGCTGCTTTAATTTGCTGGAGAGTGTTGCCGATAAGGTTATTGACAGTAGTAACTGATTCCGGGCTGAATTTAGCAGTTGGTAAGCTGCTCACTAGTATTTGAAACACTACTGTAATAAGTGAACCTGCTGACCTACCACCACCAACGGTGGTGTTAGAACTTGTCGAAGCTCCGTCTCCCTCTAGCCTGCCATCAGGCGAGATGGTGAACCCGGATGGCAAAAGTGGTATGTATGAGGGATCCTCACCACTCATGGCTATGTTGATAAATGGTAGGTCAATTGGGCAGTACACCACAAGTGACCCAGATGAATCTGTGCAGCTTTCTTGGAGTATTAACATATTATTTTGGTTGGTGTTGAAAGCCTGTTCAAGAATTCATTCCAATTGATAAAGTCGAACACTTTGAAATTTTCCCTCTACTTTGTTTTCTGTAAATTTTTACGAAAACACAGTCCTTTCTATCTTACTTCCCAAATTACCATTGTTTGAAACACACATTTACATTAATAACGGATTTATACAAATAGTGGTAGTTTGGAAAATAAGTTAGAAAGCGCAGCATTGATGGAAAAACGTTGCAGATCAATAATGTAGGTAGGTAAAATCTTCGTTGAGGACATCAATATATCTTGTAGCTAGTAAAGTCTATGGCAAATAAATCAGAACATTCAGAAAATGAAACTCTATAATCGGCCAAAAAAAATCTTACTCGGAGAACAGATATACAATTTCCTGGATTAGAACCATTTGCAATGTGGGCAACTTCTTGGACAGGGTTGTGATTGGAAAGAACATCCCACTGCAGAAAAAATAAATGAACGAAAGAGCATTAGAATATGTATGTAGCCACATAAAATATAATCGAATGATTATTAAGTCCCTATAAAGTTCACTACACTACATATACCTGAGGGCGAGTCCTTTCATCCCTGAAGAAATTGAAGACATTCTGTGGAGGAATTGGGAGCCAAATTGTAGTGGCTGCACTAAGAATCACACCACTGGGCTGGCCGGGATCGGTGTTCCTGTGAAGAGTGGTTCGGACTTCAAAGTCATTTAAACCAGAAAGCGTGGTCCACTGGTGGCCATTAGACGGATTGATGCTCGCACAGAAGTTGTTTACCATCCTCTGAGCAAGTTTAATCATGCTTCTCTTGCCTTCAGGTGATGGAATTACTGGAACAGGGGAACGTAATTAGTTATTACACATGTATCAGTTATTTTAGAAAAGGTATTAAGACTTACCTCCTCCAAGATCACGAGTTGAGTTGCCAGTCACCATCACAGCCAATCTTTCACACATCCTTTGAAGAGTAGCAAGCCATCGTTCAGCTCCAAAGGCCGATCCACTGTGAATAAGATCTCTGTAAAGCCTATGGATTGGGACTTTATCTTCAATTTCCAAGTGTTCCAACCAGGTAACCTGTTCTTGGCACAACAAAGATACCAAATGTTGTATCTCATTGGGTACAATTATATGAAACATTTCACAAGAGTGTGCATATGTTATGATTGATTTGATAACCTTGGAGTAACCATTGGGCATTTCTTGGATTAAACATCCAGAAGGCATCCTGCGAGCTCGACATTGTGAAGCAAATTGGTTATCATGGGGAAGGTCATACGAAACATCAACTATTGCCCAAAAGCCTTGCTCAATCTGCTGAGAAAAACGAAGGAAATAGAATTGTCTGGTTGCTACCAAAGGTGAAAGCACCTGGAGCTCTTCATACATCTGCCAAAGGAACACTTCCAACTCAGAAATTATTTGTAGAAACCTCTTACAAAAATTAGTAACCATATACGCATATTAAGTTCAAAGGAGCGACATTGCTGCTAATTACCAGTTGCAGGGTACCACTTTGGCTACCCAACATTCTAGATGATATTACTTCAATTGTTCGTGCCCTTGAGACTATTGTGGGAAATAGCTCCACCCATTTGTTCTGCAAGGTGAAAATAGTCATCAGCCTGGAAATTAAATTGAAGGGGCTGGTTTCATATTCTACTATATAGAACAAATGAAATCACTTACAGAGTCCATAAGCATGTCGACCAATGCCAAACCATTCATTATTACCACACCTGAATCTCGAGATGCTTCAATCCAAAGATTGGGATTTTTCAGATGATTGTTGGCTCTTGGGAATATCCTCTCATAACTTTCGATGTTAAGAACATCCCTCCCATCAGTTGCTGATTTCATCCACAGGGGTTCATTAGTCTGCAAAAGTCTTATCAATTCATCCATAGCATTGCCAGCAATATCTGCCATGAGGGATTTATCCATTTCGCTAATGCTCAATGTTGGGAAAGAAAAGTTGGGAATAGTCGATGAACTTCCAGGAAGAAGATCAAGATCCAGAGAAGGACCAGTCATCCTATGACCCCTGAAACTTGCCACCGATAAATCCAATGTGGATATAGGAATAGACTGTACTGGTGAGATTTGTGAAATGGGCCTGCCTATATACTTGGCAGCAATACTAGAAACTCTATCAAGCTGCAATCAGTGAATTGGCATGAATGAATAAAATAAGGAAAAACTGAACTGCAATCAGCAACAGTAGCAAATCTAAGCCATCTCAACCATCATCGGAATTCTTTATTGTTTTTAGTAAATTTCTGATTTGATACGTAGCACTTCAATTGCAAACTCAAATCTTATACTGTTTTTTCTTAGAGTCCCAAGTCATCCAAAAAGTCTTTTAACTTCCATTTTTGTCTTCAATTTTTTCCTTTTCTTTCCCTACTTCATTCCCTCCAAAACCTCTATCCTGCTAAGGAGATGGGTTTGTGGGGTGTGGGAATGTGGTGGGTTTTAGAGTGAAACTTCAACAAATGGTAAAATAAGATGTGCATAATCGTGGAGGTTCAAAAACTTGAATTTCAACGGATTTGCAGAATGGTAAGCATTTTGTAATTACAGAACGAGAATGATTCACTGAGTGGCAATTGGAGATTTGAATCAGCATCAAATGCTTCCTTGATTTGGTGAGAGATTCGAATTTCCCAAATTATTTTGGTAAAGGGTTTAAGTTTGTTTTTATAGTTTTCACTCATAATTTAAATAGCCAAGGGTTGGAGATGCCCTAATAAGCTACCCTTTACAATAACTAAGAAACTACCTCTTCTTTCAACTGTGCATTCTCCATCCGTATTTTCTGCTCGTCGAAATAAGGATCTTCTCCAACGGGAGGGCCTCCACAAGACGGACATATCACATTCTTCAGCGCCTCTCTGATTGCTATGTTTTCACACCGTATCTTATCATTTTCCATCCTAAGTGCACAGTTATCGGCTCGTTCGTGTTGGGCCTGTACCATTACCATCACAGAAACATTAGACCACGAACAAAGACAATCAAACAACAGAATCCCAACTGTTGATAAATCAGAAGAAATGGGGACTAAATACCTTCATTTGGGTCCTCCTGTTCTGAAACCAAAACTTAATCTGACGAGGAGCCAAATCTAACTCTCTGCTCAACTGCAATCTCGTCTTCTCATCTGGATGAGGACACTCTGAGAACACTCTTCATTACCATATACATGAACAACAACAACAACAACAGCACAAACCCATTATCATCAAAACCACCTAAAAATATGATGAATTTTCTTGATTTCTAGGAGTAAACCTCTGTTCAATCTCACAATATGTGAATTCAAACCTTAACTGTAGTGAAAAAAGTGTGTAAATAAGATGGGGGAATGGGGGATGTAAATTGTAATCTTACGCTTCAAGCCTTTGAATCTGATTAGCAGTGTGACGATGGTAACGTTTCTTCCTCCGGTGGGAGTCGGAGGCATCGTGATGGTCGTCGCCGGACCTGCCTCCTCCGCCACCGTAATCCATCGTCGTAAGCCTCACAAGCACCACCGACAACAGTCACACCGGTGGTAATGGAAATAATAGTAGCATTTGTATTGCAGAAGCTTTCGTAAATCAGCTACTCCCATGGTATAACTAGCGTTTATTACTCTTATTGGAGGAACCCACCGGTAAAGGGAAGCAAAAGATCAGCAAAGATCATGATAATGTATAAAACAGTAAAATAATTTGGGCTTGTTTTTAGAAGAATTAGATTTGTATCGGGATGTTATGAGGCTCGGTGGGTTGATTTTGGGCAAGTGATGATTATGTAGCATTGTTTAAGCCAACACACACTTCATTTTTTTTGGATTCTACCAATGTAACGGCCGCAAAATCATAGAAATCTGCATGAATCCCGACGGGGTGTCTGCACGTATACAAATATATGCTGCATATATTTATGGGTGTATATATTTGTAGAGAGAGAGAGAGAGAGGATTTGGTGGCCAGGGCAATGAGATGAAATTAAGGGTGGGTGACGAAGGTGTGTAATTAAAAAGGGTTGGCGTTGTTTCAGAAGCAGATTGGTAAGAGAACCAAAAATGAGAGCCAAGTTAGCCAACCCGTAATAATAGTATGTACAGTATATGTAACGTAGTTGTTGTAACCGACGGATTTAAAGCCTTCTGGTCTGATTACACGGAGATAGAGAGAAGTCTCTCTCTCTCTCTCTCTCTCTCTCGCGTAGCGACTAGTACGAATCATAACTCATCGCCAGGTGCACAGTTTAGAGTCATTAAGGCTGAGCTGCCGGAGAGTTAAGTCTTGAATACTGGGGTGACTTTCCTGCGAATAACGAGTAATGCTAGACAATTTGCTTTCTGGTTGTTATTTATGTCATTTACCCTCGTAACAAGAAAGTCTGCCGTAATGTCTAACTTGACACCTTTTTGGATGGATGTCCACTCTCCAGCTCCCCCGGAATTATACTTCTGACCCCCCAAAAGAAAATAATATACCAATTAAAGATGTACTATGTTCGAGAGATCAAAAAATATTTTATGAAGTTTTGCACACCTATGAATGATTAAAAAACATTGTTATTATATCTTCTGTTGTAATGCGTAATTAAACCCATAGCGATTAACTGATTTCAAGGATTCAATATGTCATTACACATTGGCAAAGACATGAAAGACTCAAAATATTTAACCTTGGATTCTTTAAAAAAGTATATGGAATATTATTTAAGTCTTAACAAGCACTCTCTTCGTTTATAAATATCTGTCATTTAAAATTTTTGCATAGAGATTAAGGAAACTATTAAATAACTCTAATACGAGTAAAAAATAATTACACAAGACTAAAATAATCTTATTCAATACGTATTATGAAGGAAAAAAATATAAAAGGCATTTAGCCTTCACTAAATCTAATGTATTGAAAAATTAAGGGTAAATTTGGAAGAAAAAATATTAATTATGCTTTGGTTTCATTAAACGATAGATATTATGAAACAAAAAAAATTATATAAAACGACGTACATTTAGGAACGGATAAAATAGTAAATTTTGCTAAGTTCCGTCTCGTTGAGCTTTCCACGTCAAAGTCCTTTTCCATTATATAAATTTCTTGACAACCCCTTCTAAGTAATTTCAGAATATTAAAGGTAAAAGAATTGTGTATTTTTTTTTAATTTGTAATAGTTAAGCATTTTTGTTGGTAATGATCATATAACCTTCAAAGTGGATCCTTTTTTCGATTTAGAAAGTTGGACTGGCGACAAGAAACAGTGCACGTTTTGCAAAAGGAAAGAAATAATCTTCGGAGGTTACCATAGTTTTCTACATCAATATTTTTTTTTTAAACAAGTTCTACATCAATAGTTTAATGTCGTCGACCTGTGGAAATATCAGTGTTTCTGATTATGTTGAACAACAAATATTCCTAGTTTCACTTGTGAATTCAGCCAATTACGAGAGCACATGCTCACCCTGAATTTTTTCACTACCTATTATCTATATATTTTGAATATTTCTTAAGGTTATTTAATTGTCAACACCCTATTATTTGCTTAATATATCAATTAGTATAGACTGATGCCTAAATGGTTATTAACTTTCGGTTACATCTCCTCTACCCAACAAATTTCTTGAGTGCTAGAGTTTATTTAGGGAATGGAACAACTCGTAGCATGTGTTTAACTCATTGATACGTTCTAAAAAATTATACTTGAATTCATTTGATTATTTTTACCGATAAAATCCATGCTCAAAAATAAAGTACTTTTAATTTTTTTCGAGCATGGGATTTTTCGAGTACAATATCTATCTTGTCTTTACGATGAATTTTTTTTCCTTGGTTAAAAAGAATTGTAGTTTTGCCAATATCTTGGATTCAACACAAGTTTGAAAGGTTAACCTATTCAGGAATCTCTAGATCAATGTTTATTTTTAACTCCCCAATGTATTTCATCGCTTACTACATCCTTCCTCATCTCTGGATACCTAGGTATCCACCGTAAGTCTTCCCTCATTCAACGAGCGTGCCCTTTGTCTTTAATTGCCATCGTTGAGTTTAGAACCCTGAACAGACAGTTGGTAATAAGCCAAAGAAAGGCAAGTATAACGTCATGTCATCATGTCCCTTATGCCTTGGGTGTCACACATGCTACAATGACCAGGGCAAAGGGTCACAATCCTGCGAGGGTGAGTTAATTCCAAAAACACGATTGCAGTTCGAATTACAGGTGATAAAAGGTATAATGTATTTTCACCTGGAGAACTAATTGTGTTGCGAGTGAAACGAATGGGGCATGTTTTTGAAGAAACAATTTGTTACTAAGTCGTCTTACGTGCACATTGGAATAAGTTTTGGACATTTGGGGGTCATGTTGTACATTGCAAAAAAGTTATAGTATTTTGTATAAAAACTATAATAATTTGAAATTATACAAAAAATTGTGTCATGACTGGAGAAAAGATGTGATTGGTGACTTCTGGACCTCGAGCGACTATGCAACCCTTCAGTGACTATGTTGCCATTTGTTAAGATGCATCTTGCTTCATGTGAGGTTTAAATAGTCAGCAACAACACTATGATACTAGATGGCCCTTGAACTTTTTTATTAGCTTGACTAGTATGTTATTAAGGAGCACTCTAGATTCAAAATCTAGTAGGAACTTGTGATCTTACTCAAAAAATTGATAAGACTACAAAAAATGATGAATATCAATTATTTACTAGCAACTCTAACATTTGTCTCACCCGTTATCACTTATTTGATCACACAATACTTTCAAAGTATGAAAATTCGTCGGTTGTTTTGGTAAAGGGTTGTGATTTTACACACACGTAGACATATACTCTCCCTCTCTTTCTCTCTCTCTTTCTCTCTTATTTGTATACACTATATGCTAGTTTTCAGTCCTTTATGTTCAATGAATTTCTAATTATCAACTATGATGTAAATAAATTTTAATGTAGCATCTTACTTCTATCAAATGCCAAAAAAAAAAAAGGTAAAGCTTATTCAAGTACCCATCCAAAGACGATGTCCTATCTTCGCCCTACCTAGTTTGCTTTGTGTGGCCATTGAGACCAGACTAGTGAAACTAGATAACTCCCATCACTGTGCCTAATTTTAGAATCAACCCTAGTAACCAAAAATGTATTTCTAGATGATGGTCTTGGAAGCAAAGGATCTAGAGTGTAACCAAATCATTGTAGCTAGTTCTCCAAAAAAAAAAAAAACTAGTTATATTGTGGTCAAGATGGTGATAATGCAGAGTAGCCACCCTTGAACAAGAGGAGGAAAAAATGATACGGGATTAGGGTTTTTCACAAAACTCTGTTGACCCAAAGTGCAACCTAAGAAAGGGTGAATTAGGTTTTCAAAGCTAACGCCCAAATTAAAATCCAATTTCACTATTTGTGAAATTGGTTGATCTAGATGATAGTAATGAAAATGATGAATGTAAATGAAGTGTATGTATGATATGATAAGATCAATGTATAAAAAAAAGAGTAGAGTACAGAGAAAGCAAACACAAAGAGTTATAAGGGTTCGGCCATAACCCTTGGCCTATGTCCTCTTCAATAGGTGAGATTCCAACACCTTTACACCTTTCTCTTCCTCGAGTACTAGACAAATGTTCCACTCTTAAAAGCTTCACTCAAGAAGAATAAACTATCACACTCTCTCTTACTTTACAAGAATATTCTCTCAATCTCAAGAACAATACAAGAAGAGTGGACTACACAACTTACACACAATCAAATCACATTACAATGAATGCTCAACTCTATCTTGGCTCTTAGCTCATAAGTTCATGTATGTGAGAAGACCGAGAATGGTCTTGAAGGCCCCTATTTATAGTGGGGATCAAATGGCTTTCAAAATAATGAAAAATAGTATTTTAAGCCATTCTATCGGAGCCTCATCCGGTATACCGGTTGGTATGCTGGATACTAGTCGTTGTTTCACAACGGTTAGTTCATTAGGTATACCAGTTCAACTATTCGGTATACTAGCGTGCTATAGCCTTCTGCAACATAGAGATACTGTAAACTTTCTGTCTTTGCCGGTTCATGAACCGGTATACCAGTTCATTAAGGCACTTTGTATATTTGTCAGGAACTTCTTCGATGTAGAGATACTAGAAGCTTTCTTGCTTTGTCGGTTCAACATCCGGTATACTAGTTCCTCCATCCGGTATACTAGTTTACCTATCCAGTATGCTGAATCATAGTTTCCTTAGGCAAACTATGATCCTCTTATTCTTGATCTTTTTCCTTTCTCTTCTTCCTTTTATCTTCCTTCCTTCTTGTCAATTATAAGTCATCATCTACATAACTAATCAATATATTAGATTATGCTTGGATGTTTATGATCATCAAAATCATGCTTAATCAAGCATTGGGTCAACATTATCCCCCTTTTTATGATGACAAACATCTCAAGCAAATAACAAATAAATTTCATAAACATCTTTACATTTTTCTCAAATATACTCCCCCTAAGAATATGCATATTTCTTAGTAGCATTTTATTCATAAAGTAAGGCTCCCTCTTAATTTATGCATGCATATCAACTATACTCCAACAACAATTTTATTTATAGAAAATTGATTTGTTGGTTGAGATTCCATATGTATGTGTACATTTCCTTTGAGTATTGAAGTTATGTGTTTAAATACATTGTACACATACATATATTCTCCCCCTTTGGCATCATAAAAAATGCATAATCAAATATCAATCACTTGCCAAGAGTGGAAGGTTACAACCATATGCATAGACATATAACTTATCACCCAAATTTTCACAAATGCACAAGTCATAATCAACAATCATTTAAAGAAAGGGAACCAATCATCCATAATCATGAAATGATTTTCATATTGTCATATAAATGTGTTTCCAGCATAAGTAGAATTACAATGTGAGAATAAAGGTTTCATATCCTAACATTCAAAGACCTGAAGGATCCATGAAGTCATAATTGAAAGAATAACACTTTAAAAATGCATGAAGGCATCATTATCATCATGGGGATCTTGTGGTGGGTACTCAAACTGTAGAGGAGGAGGAGGAGTGCCAAATTTGGCTTGAAGGAATTCCATTACACCATCCACTTTGGTGTGAAGGTTCTCCATGCTTGTGGTAAGGCTGTCCACTGACCTACAGATTTGATCCAAATCATCCATGGATGCATACTATGTTGGCCTTGATGTTACTTCTTCCCCCATATTTTAATCATTAAAATTGAATTCTTGAGTGGGAAGGATTTGCCTCTTGTTCCACAATTTCACCAACATATTCTCCCCTTGCTCTCTTCTTCCCCTTCTCAATAATCTCCTCCATAGTCTCAATGCCCATCATTTTGAGAGATGTTCTCCCACAGAAAGTCTTCTCGGAGACACACTCTGTATGATTGAGATCAACATCAAAGGCTTGAAACACCTTTGTGAGCACCATACCATAGGGGAGACAAGCATTCCTCTTTTCAACTTTTTGCATGTATTTCATTATAATGCATGAAAAATTTAACTTTCTACCAATTAAAATGCACAAGATGAGGAAAACTTGAAATTGGGTAACCTTGTTGTAGTATCCACCTCTTGGAATAACACTCATGGGGAAGACTTTGTTGACCACTCTAGGCACTTCAAGCATATTCTTAGCATCAAGTTTTTGGCTTCCATCATAGTTCTCCTTACACACTATGTTCATGCTCCCATTCACATCCATCACATAATCCTCATGCTTCTTCGTTCCCAAAAGAAGATTTCTTCACCTTCATCTTCTACCCCTATGATTTGGGCACGTTTTCTTTGGTAGAGTTTGATAACTTTCCCTTTCACCATAGATTTCATTTTCCCCAATTCCTTCATATGAAGATTGGAGTAAAAACGACAGACAAGTGCAGGGTAGTAGGGTTCATCTAACACCATTAATGGAGTCCATCCAATCTTTGTTATCATAGTATCTATACTAAGATGACAAAGGAGATACTGGGCTAGCTCTCAACAAAAGGCCTAGATTCATACCTTGGCCACCTTGCTCTACATTCTCCATTTGAGAAGGATAGGTCTAAGTTCCTCTTTATCCTTCTCTCTTTTGTTCCTCCCGTAGTTCTCCTTGCAGACTTTTTTCCTCTGTTGTCTTTGGTGATGCCATGTGACAAGCTTAGAAAGGTAGCAGATGAATTTGAATAGTTCTAGAGTTTGAGAGTTTGGTGCTCTAGACTGAGAAGAAGGGTTTGAAGTGAAGCGAAATGGGTAGGGAGAGGGTTTAAATAGAGGTGAATTAGTGGGGATAGAATTTATGAGGAGTTATGAGGTAGATTTATGTTATTATTTGGAACAGTCGAGACTTTTTGAATCTCTTGACGTGCACCGGCATGTTGGTTGGATGAACTAGTACGCAATTTTGCTTTCTAGTATACCAGATGAGAAAATCGGTATGCTGGGCAAGATTGTAGAGTTTTT
Organism: Ilex paraguariensis; assembly: GCA_963454935.2. Lineage (NCBI taxonomy): Eukaryota > Viridiplantae > Streptophyta > Magnoliopsida > Aquifoliales > Aquifoliaceae > Ilex > Ilex paraguariensis. Next base: position 125,610 of record CAUOFW020001044.1, on the reverse strand, counting down.
AATTTGTTTCCTAGCCTTCTCCAGAGTCCCCTTTGACATTTAAGGGTCTCTACCATGGATCTATGATCCCTAGCTTTCTTTTAATATCAAAAATCTATCTTCGCTCAATGGGTAGGGAGAGGGTTTAAATAAAGGTGAATTAGTGGGTATAGAATTTATGAGGAGTTTTGAGGTAGATTTATGTTTTTATTTGGAATAGTCGAGACTTTTTGAATCTCTTGATGCAAATCGGCATGCTGGTTAGATGAACTAGTATGCCAATTTGGCTTTCCAGTATACCGGATGAGCAAACCGGTATGCCGGGCAAGATTGTAGAGTTTTTACTTTGCTTCCTAGCCTTCTCCAGAGTCCCCTTTGACATTTAAGGGTCTCTACCATGGATCTATGATCCTTAGCTTTCTTTTAATATCAAAAATCTATCTTCGCTCAATGGTTTTGTAATTATATTTGCTAATTGATCCTCTGTTCTTACGAATTCAAGATCAATATCACCATTTTGTGCATGGATCCTTATGAAGTGATGTTTAATTTCAATGTGTTTGGTTTTAGAGTGTTGAATAGGGTTCTTGGTGAGATTTACGGCACTAGTGTTTTCACATCTAATAGGAATGTGATCAAATTCTAAACCAAAGTCTTTCAAAGTTTGTTTCATGCATAAGACTTGTGCACAACTACATCCAACGACAATGTATTCGGCTTTGATCATGGACAAGGCAACCTAGTTTTGTTTCTTGCTAAACCAAGAAACAAGTTAGTGTCCAAGAAATTTACGAGTTCCACTTGTGCACTTCCTAATACCTTGAATTTGGCAAAGTCTGCATCAGAGTAGCTAAAAAGATCAAATATAAATCTGATCCCTTTTTGGCTTATCTTTGAAAAAATGGCTATATTTTTCAATAGACTTCCCATGCCTACACCACAGAGTTCATAATTACTCCTCTTACTATACGATGATTACCTAGCCAACGCTTAGATCTGGCTCTACACAAACTTTTATGGTTCACCCCAACATTCTCCACTTGTTTGACTTTTTCTAAGCATTTTTTGGATATCAAACGGACCTCTTTAGGTAAAGAAAAACATGCTAGCTAGGCATATAGCCAGAAAAGAGACATGGATATAAGAGGGGCCGTGTCCTTGTTGAAGCCAACCCAGTTTTTCCTCTCTAAGAGTCCAACGGTGGGGCCGTTTTTCCTCGTGCTAATTCGGCCATTTTCTAACTTGTCTATCTTACCTTATTAAATTCAATGGAGGATGACTTGATTCGAAATTTGTACATCCAAGTGCAGGCGGTCAATCAGTAGTAATAATCCAGTTAAGTGTGGAGTTGAATCCACAAAGAACTATGATTGGTGTTCTGAAGTGAATAGTGATAGAGACCAAGTAACTGGAAACCTTGAGAGTTTGAAGTTATGGGATTTCCTGAATAGATTATACGATTCTTTCCAAGAGTTTTCTAGAAAAAATATAAGATAAATTCAAATGTAAACAGTCACCCTTTAGTTCAAAGATTAGAACATGTAGTTAATTATCTAGTTTATTATAATTGTGATTTATAACTCAATTAACTCTCGTATCAACAGCTAGTTAATTGGAAGATAAAGATGGACTGTGAGAATTAAACACATGATTCCGATGCTTTTCTAGAAGTTTACAAGAATTGTTTGTGCCAAGACTCAACCCGTTTACAAACAAGCAAGTGTTTCTACAAGACATCCAACTATGACATTAATGTTACATTCTTTAGATAAAGCACAATAATGGTGAAGATTGAAATATTGTCATGAAGATCTAGCCGGGGGTACTTACCTTGAATCAACGAGTCTTTCTATACAAAAGTCATCCATGACATTGAAAGAACCCATGATTATATAAAGTACATTAGTTTTGCTAGATGCATTCAATCATTCAATAAGCAAGTGGAATATAAAACATTAAAGTATAAAGGAAATGCACAAATATAATTTTTGGATAATTTATATATATTCATCACCTCTTACTAAAGAGTGAATGAGAAACTATTCACCCTTTATGGCTTTGGTTAAGTTAGAAAAGTGAGTGATACTCATCCCTCTAAGTAGAGGAGTTACAGTGTAAAAGCACAATAAACAAAGAGCTGATCTTCAATGAAGAATGAGTGAATCACATCCCACCCTTCACGGCTTTGGTAAAGCTCTATAAAAGTAGAAGAGTTTTACTCCTCTAAGAAAGAAGGAAGATCAAGCAATGAAAGTGAAAGACATGAACAATGGAAGTAGAAGAAAGCTAGTCACTTTTGGTGTGACGCCCCTAAAATCGGGGGTCCCGTTGACCATCCGTCAACCCGTGAAAATACCCATGAATGTCACGTGGCTCGATGTCACGTCTATCACTTCCCTGTAACCGAGATCATAACCCACACGTACAACCCATATTTCTTTAATCATTTAATTCAACAGATGTCCAATGAGTCTCAATATACCTCATTTAACGTCCATTTATATCACTGGAACTAAAGAAAATGAAGTTCAAAAGCTTAGCAAAACAATTTTGAATTTTTTTTTTTAGGTTTTTGGAAGAGCTACAGATAGTTGTTTGTTTAACTATCGATAGAAGTTCTACCTGTAAGCCACCGGTAGCTTTTTCCTGCTGAACAGGTACTACCTGTTAGCTACCAATAGTTGTTGCCTGCTGTACAGGTACTACCTCTTAGCTACTGGTACTTATTGTCTGTTGTATAGGTACTGCCTGTTGACTACCGGTAGTTAATGCCTGCGGAACAGGTACTACCTATCGACTACCGGTAGTTAATGCTTGCTATCAGTAGGTTTTGTCTAGAATTTCATTTTTTTTATTAGTTTTTCATTTCCAATTTAATCAAAACCCTTCCAAATTCATCCCAAACATGTATAAAGGTATTTTCTACAATATACATGCTTCATACAAGTTCTATTACATGCCTTTACATAATTTACATGTCAAAATGACATTTAGCCAAAGTTTTTACAAAATTTGTTTCCAAAAGCCACAAACCGGCTTTTCTTCATCTTTGAGGCTCCAAATGTGAGTCCTCCACCGGTACGAACCCCGCACCTGAAATATGTTCCCATATAGGGTGAGCCAACGCCCAGTAGAAAATTTCCTACACGAGCTACTCCCCACCTAAGTGCATATGCAATGTGTTATACAACAAATACAAACCAAAATCCATTCTAATCAATACTTAAGCAAGTCAAGATTGAAATCTAACATACCATGCCATGAAATGAGATGATGCTCATTTATGCAATTTACCCGAACCCTTCCTAGCTCCACAACACATGTCATGCCAATGTGTATTAACACCGAGCTTTTCTAGCTCCGGCTAGCTACTTTTACCCCATGTTATGCAGTGAATATCAAAATCGGGCTCCCTAAGCCCTCCGCCATTTGTGTTACACACCCAATGGCTAACTAAAATCTCTAGGTCTTTCTTGGGATGGGTATTTATGGACTTACACCAACAGTCACCCAACCGACACGGAATTCATGGACTTCCACCTATGGTTCCATGTATACCGACACACTTTATGGGCTCTCATACCAACAAAAGTGTGTATCCAAATACTGTGTCTCTCACCCGAGGGATAGTCTAACCCTTCTTGCTACCCTGACCCAAGTCTTTTTCATGCAACTGTGTGACTTAGTCGGACATTCAATCCAATTTTTTTGAGCCCACCCATCATCCACCTACGTGGTGTTTGATGCCAACCATGCACCCACACCCATAAGTTACGATATCTAAGTGCATATGCAATGTAATGCATCATTGCTATTCCAACATCATGCCCACATGTAATGAATGTCATATGAGCAATTTTCAACCACATGTCTACATGTTCTATGGAGATTCATATTATATGTATATAAATTCCATAAATCATCACAATGTCAATATCTCAATGAGCACATATTAATATTTCTTTCCAAACATTTTCTAAGCATGTTACACATCATCATGTCATAACAACTTAATCCACACTTAGGCATTTTGGCAAACACCTTCAAGGCAACAATTCAACTTATCACATAAGAATTTCCACCTCATTCACAAAGCATAATATAAAACATATAACATGCTCATATAATCACTTTTCCCGTGGAATTACCAAACAAGTAAGTTCCATATCACAATTTCAAGCTAGAAAATTCTATTCCAACCCATTACACACTCATTTTTCATACCCATTTCACCCATGTCATATGCATAAATGAGTGAAATACATATTCCCCTTTAACCCACACATTTTATATAACACTACAAGTGAAAAATGAACCAAAGTAGGAGAATCCCTACCTCTCGAAGCGTAAAATGACGTTGGGAAGCCTCAAGAACCCAAAACAATCTTGAATTCTCATTTCTCCAAAATCTTGTTTTTCAACCTTCGGTGAAACCCGTCATTTTTGATGTGATCGCGTTGCCCTTGGCGAGAAGAACAACTATTGGATTTGAGCATCGTGGAGTCGTAGATCATAAAAAAAAGTGGAGAGCTCCTCCCTTTTCCCCCCTCTTCCCCTCTCACTTTAACCGGCTGAAGAAATGGGGGAAAAATCTAATTTTTCCCTCTATTTATACTCTTAGGATACTTGGCCCACAACGCGCCACACGACCCTTTTGTTTTTGGGTCCGTTTTCATTCCGAAACGATTAAATTTCATCCCGGTTCAAGTTCAAATTAATTTTATTTTAATTTGCCTCTAATTATTTCTCAACTTTCAAAATTTTATTGAAAATTCCGTTTTTGGGTCACCCAAGACTCGATCGCCTCATAAAACGTAAAAAATTTGACTATCTCAGAATTCGATGAAATTTGACGTGGTAATTAGATTTCGTGAGACGAATCCAATGGTGAGGTCCATTTCACCATCTAGGATCTAAAAAATTCAGGTCTCCAACCAGTACTGTAACAACAAAATTATCGTTTTACCCTTGTTTACAAAAATTTAAATTTACTGGGTTTTACATTTGGAAGATTGCTTCCTCAACCAATAAATGGAGGGTTACTTCCTCAACCAAAATATGAACTAACTTTCTTGATATAAGAAAATATAACATATATCTAAGACTAGCTACATGAGTGGGAGTCTAAGCCTCCATCTAGCTCTTCTACTAGTTTTTGGTGTAGTTTAAGCCTTACAAACCAAGTTATAGTCTTCTATACAAAGAAATTCCCCTTCCAAAGGCTCCTCCAAGGGGAGTATAGGTAAGGAGGAAGGGGGGGGGGAGACAAGAGAGTGTAAAGGAATACTGTATGCCACCCAAGTCCAAGTGAAAAGCCAACTACTATGCTGCCTGCCTATGAAGAACGTTTGAATGTGAGTTGGCATTCAAACATTGTATCTGTTTTTCCTTTATGGACGTTCGAACATTGTATGGCGTTCAAACGTTTCTTCTGTCTTTGCTTTATGGGCGTTCGAACGCCAAATGGGGCATGACCTTCTCACTTAAGTGACCTGTGGTCTTCTGTGGAAACCTATTTCCACACTCCATACACATGTTGGTGCTTTTCACTCATCAGTCTGGTCTTCAATCAATTCAAGTTGACGTTCAAATGTGAGTTGGCATTTTAATGTGGTACTCAAGGTCCTCAGAGTCTTCCTTCTTAGCTCCAACATGCCATGTCTCAGTAGTCTGGTCTTCGATCAATTCAAGTTGATGTTCGAACGTGAGTTGGCGTTCGAACGTTCTTGGCTTGGTCCAAGCTTTTCTAATTTTTCTCCAAAATATGATGGTGTTGCATAAAAGTTTGATACTCATTTTCTTTAGTCCCTTGTACAATTTATGGCATGAAATGTCATCATTTAAATTCTATCAAAGTATAATTAGTCATTAAAAGAGCATAGTAATATGCTAATTTTAACTACTATTCACACCCCAACCTAAATATTGCTAGTCTCTAGTAATACAACAACAATGGAATGTAAAACTATTTCTAATGCCTTTTTCGTAGGTCATTCGGTTGCATTTAGCTTATGCAACAAGCTATTGAACCACTAGGTTACCCTAATGGATGAGTGTTGTCTCGTGAGGGTTTTTAGTGAAGCTACTCACAAGCTTCAGTCGAACAGATGTGTATGTGGGATTGTTGGTTAAAATAAATTAGCATCATGGTCGTTGAAACACCCAACCCTCAATTTCGACTTACATCCCACATGCTCCTCGTTTGTAGGTATTTATTCTATGCAAAAATTAACATCAGTCACATTGGCATTTGGAATTTCCTGCGTAGTAGGAATGGTCATTCTAGAAACAAGAATTGTTACATAATAAACATTCCACTTTACCAACTTCCATGGTTAGCTTTGATTTCACAAACCTCTCTTAGAAGTGCCCTCAGTAAAAAAATTTGCTCCAGTTATAGTGACTTGTCTCTCAAAGGGCATGTGATTAGAAGATGGCCATTCGAAGAATCACATACACAGTTAGAAAGGGAGTGAAATTTTTAAGAAAGTAGACCAATCATATTCTTAGCATAATCTCATGGAAGAATATTGATGTAGTTAAAGAAATACTATTAAACATACCCCAGTTTTCGGTTGATAATACACACATGCATCAGACTTGAGATCAATTAGAGCTTTGTAAGGGTTGTAATGTGGCCAGAGGTCAGTGGCTAATGAAATGATCTCAATGGTATTCAAAAAACTATCTTTTCCTTATGTAGTGTAACACATCTCTTTCTTGCTTTTCGATCTTTTGCCAAGAATTTGTATTTATTTCTTTCATTTTTCTCATTTTTTACTTTCTTGGCAATTCCTTGTTTATCTGTCTCTTTTCCTTTTCGGTTGTTTCCACCAACTTTTCTTTCATTGAACAGTAGCCACCATCTTCTTTTCTATTTTTCTTGTCTTTCTGTATCATACTAATTTATAAGAGGGTGCAAGAAAATTAGATAGCAAGGTATGTTAAGTGCATTTTCTTGTGGATTGGTTATCATATGGGTTTTTCAAAAAAGAAATCATTCATTGAAGGCTCAAGCATGACTGACTAGGGATATTCTTTTAAAAGAAATGGCTAAGGCTCAAAGTCAAATCAAAGATGGCCTAAGATCCTTTCTCAAGTATGTGCATATGTATGTGTCGTATGCAAAGGTTCCCTATGGTATATGTCAATAAATCACTTTAGTTGCATCAATCAAAGTAAGGTTAATGAGATTATTGAAAAAATGAAAATGAAAGAGCTTACTTGAGTAAATGTTGATACTCTCAAAATCATCGTAAAGCTCAAAACTTACCATGACATTCTTTGTCATCTCCACTGGTTATGTCGGGTGTTTTAGAGAATGTTGGTTATATATCGATTCCATTTTTGAGTCTGATCATCTTGTACCTTAAGAATAACAAATACTAATGTACATTTGACAATTTAAGCATAGAGAGAATAACAGTTTTTTGAGAAATGTGGTTTCAAGTCTTGGTTGCTAAGTTAATGTGTCAAACCGATCATATGCTTAGTTACTTTAACAAACAATCTCAAAATCCACATTTGTTCCATCATTTAATAACAAATAATAGTATAATGTTAATCCTACACATGCATTTAAACAGATAAAAGGGGTAAATTGAATCATTCATTTCTTAAAGTATGATCATTTACATCAACATCAACATTGAAGATTCAATTCCACCACAAAACACAAAATCTTCCACAATAACCTATCAAAGAAGAAACATACACAACAAACCATCAAAGAAGAATTCATCCAAAGAAGAAACAACTACACCAACCCATCAAGAATAGAAATACTTCTCCTCACTCTCCTCCTTCACCACCATCTCCACCAGGGTCACCCCTCCGAAGTCTAAGAATCTCATCATGCTTAGCTTCAATGCTAAGCATGATGTGTCGTAAAGAACATCGGGTGTTGGTGCTAGGGCCTGCTTCCTGGGGCTGCTCTATCTCTTCTTCCATTTCTCTTTCTTCCTCCCAGTCGAGCTCGTCTTGTACTTCGTCCACTCCTTGGGTAGGGGGCTCTTCTTGTCTAGTTGTCGAGGTGCCACTATGACCTTGACTTCTTTGAAAGGAAGCCTTGTTCAGTGGCCTTATTGGTCTTTGTATCTTCATCTCTAGCCTCACCCTAACCCCATGATCTTTGCTCATATCCGTGATGAGGGTGCCAAATGGGAGGGAGTTTCTTTTCACGTCACAACCTTTCTTCATTTATGTCAAAATCAAGGAGGGGAAGTCGATGCTATGGCCCTTCCCAAGTGCTTAAAGAAACCTAGCCATTTAGGGGAAAATTTCATTTTTTCGTCCAATGGGGGCGAGGTTTGATACAGCAAACAAATTCAACAGTTTATACTTATCTGTTAACTCTCCTTGTCCAAAAAATCTCTTCCCCGCCCAAGAAAAAGTAGGTACCCCAGTCAACTCCACCCCCACTATTTCATTGCCACATTTTTCCTTAGGGGATTTGTGGGACTTGGTGATTAACCCTAATTAGTGTGTAAATAAAATAATTAAGTAATCAATTTTGTAAGATAAAATGACTAAACATTAAGAATTATAGTTTGTGCGCAAATTGAAGTTTTAAATACTTTATGTTTAAATTTCAGGGTCAAATGCATAAATACTAGAAGATACAAGACAATTTTGCAAGACTTGAAACTACGAGGGACTAAGGTGTAATAAAGAACCATGGACAAATCAGGAGGTGACAAGTGGTAGCTCAAGAACAAGACACCAAGCACCACTACAAGGCTTAACCTTTAGGAAGGTTAAGGTAGGGGTTAGGACCCCGCGACACATGGAAGCTCAAGAATGCGACACACCACCACCACTACAAGGCTGGACCTTTAGGAAGGGTGAGGTGGGGGTTAGGACCCCCCTCCTTGGCCAAAACTTCCTCCTCCCCAATAAATAGGGGTCTTCACTCCTTACTTCAAGCATACCATTCCAAGAAACAACCTCCTCCCTATAAAAATACCAACCGGCCACTATAGCTTCAAAGAGAGAAATCCTTAGAGAAAGAAAAAGAGGAAGAACCTTTGATAGCTGGTTTGTTTGTTACTCTGTATTTCTACATTTTTGTAGTATCTTTCTAGTCGGATAGTTGAACTGCCGCCACTTTTTTTGTCTTGAATGATATTAAAAGTGGTTGTGTTTCAATTGTTCCATGTGAAAGAAGTTTTATTTTTAGTTGTAATGAATACCCACACTCCTTGCTTGTCTGTAGCAATGGAGCGTGGGTAGTCGTTTATACCCTCCAGTGCGAGGGAAAAATGTGTATACTATTGTTTACATTATGAAAATGCTGATGTCTTATTTATATTTTATTTATTTATGTATTATATGCTTAATGCGTGATATAGTGATGTGCATAATTCCGGTGTTCTACCTTGAATTATGTCATTAGTGTATCATAAGACCCGCCAGTTAAACAACCACGGCGTTCCTACCGGTATGACTTGTCCTCTACCGGAATGCTGAGGATGTTCTACTGATGTGTGGTACATAACCTAAATGATCCTCATGAATGGCTTGTCCTTCTGGGTTATTAGGGTTATTTAAATAATATATATAACTATATTGCTAGTTTAACAACCACGGCGTTCCTACCGGTATGACTTGTCCTCCACCAGAATGCTGTGGATGTTTAACTGGTATATATATATATCACAGATGACCTATTGGGTAATTTAAGTGTTCCTCATGAATGGCTCAGCCTTCTAGTTTACTTGAATTAGTCAATTAGTACGTCTATAACCAGCTTTTGTAAGAAGTTCCTGTGTTATGCTATAATACCACCAGTTAACCTAAGATGTGGCTGTGTTAGGGTTTATTATGTACGCACTTATAATCAAGAGATCAAGTGAATAACTCAAGTATTCCTCATGAATGGCTTGTCCTTCTAGTTTGCTTGGGTTAATCAATTGACGTGGATATAACCAGTTAGCCTAAGAAGCGGCTGTGTTATGATTTATTACCCTCAGTTAGCCTAAGAAGCTGTTGTGCTATGGTTTATATACATCAGACCAACCGGTTGACTTGCCAATAAAATAGAAGTTAATCCTGGTACGGTAGCATTTTCAATATCTAACCAATATAATGCATATGGGACCCTTAAACTGAAGGGTATCTTTTATATTCTTGTTATTAACACATTTACTTATGCACTTTATTTGTTTACTTACGCACTTCATTTGTTTACTTACGCAATTTATTTAAGTTAAACTAGCTATCAAGCTAAGCTCACATCACAAGCTATCAAACATCATACTACTTCAAACAACAACTTTACTGTTTTTTATTTTATTTTAACTACTAAATTACTAAACTCTTCGTGGGATCGATAATTGGACTTAAAATGAGAAAACTACAATTTGACCACTTATACTTGGGTGTATAATATATTATAATTTAGATCACTAAAAAGTATGAATCAAGTTTTTGGCGTCGTTGCCGGGGAGTTATAGTAATTTGAAAAAAAATAAAAAAATAAAAAAAGATATTTGTTTACTTGTTTTATATGTTTATAGTTTGTTTGTTTGTTTTTAATAGTCTATGTTTGTTCATTCATCTGTAGGTTCTGTAAATCAATCAACTCCTTCATCATCTTCCTCATCTTCTTCTACGTCTACACAAGAATCATTCAACTTAAGTATAGCACAAAACATACCTAAAAATCAAGAAGAAAGAGAACAGGAAGTAGTTCAAAATGTTCGACCATTAAGAGAATATCTACATCCTACAAGAACTAATGTCCCATCATGTTTTGCTTTTCCAACAGACGCTCCAAATATTAATATTAAACCAGGAACTATACAGTTACTACCACAGTTCCATGGTTTAGAAACTGAAAATCCTTATGTTCATATGAAAGAATTTGAAGAAGTCTGTGGAACTTTGCAAGATAATTCTGAAATGATTAAATTAAAACTTTTTCCTTTCTCGTTAAAAGATAAAGCTAAACTATGGCTTAACTCTTTAAGAGAAAATTCTATCACGAATTGGCAAGCTTTACAAACTGAGTTCTTTAAAAAGTTTTTCCCTGTGCATCGTACTAATGCATTAAGACGCCAAATAATGAATTTTGTTGTAAAAGAAAAAGAAACTTTTTATCAATGTTGGAAAAATTTAAAGATCTTCTCCAAGCTTGTCCACATCATGCATTTGAAAACTGGACTTTAGTTGGTTTCTTTTATGATTCACTTCCATCTGCCATGCGACAATTTGTTGAAATGATGGCCCAAGGAGAATTTATGAATAAAAACCCTGAAGAAGCATTTCAATTTTTCGATACTATTTCAGAGAGTTCCCAAATGTGGGACTCCACTTCTTCCAACATTGTAGAAAATAAGCCATCTACATCTGAAAGAGGAAAATATGTATTAAAAGAAGATGATGAGTTAAGAGCGAAAATGGCTAATTTATCTCGAAAACTAGAAGCCTTGGAAATGAAAAAACTTAAGCAAGTATCTGTTGTAAACTCTACTGATCAAATATGTGAAATTTGTGCGTTGTCAGGACATCCTGCTGGGGAATGTCCAACTATTCCTGCATTCAAAGAAGTCTTAATTGAACAATCAAATGTTGTTCCAACTTATACTAAACCATATTCAAATCCATATTCTGAAACTTACAATCCAGGATGGAGAAATCATCCGAATTTTAGTTGAAGAAATACACAACTTACAAATCAAACACAAGGTCTACAATAGCCACAAAATCAACCACAATATCAACTGTATCTACCTCCACAGAAAAGAACTCTGGAAGACACTATGAATCAATTTATTCAGAGTCAAATGAATTTCAATACTCAAACAAATCAAGCATTCAACTATTTTAAATCTCAAACTTCACAGAGTATTGAAGATATTAAAAGTCATCTAGCTAAGTTGACTCAGTCCTTAAGTACTACAGAAAAAGGAAAGTTTCCATCTCAACCTAAACCTCCACAAAGTCAAAATCAAACTAATTCTGTATCATCTGAAGCCTCGCCAAGTCAAGTACAAGCAGTCACGACATTGAGAAGTGGTAAGGAAATTGATAAAACTATTAAACCTAAGATTCCAAAACAACTACGTAAATCAATTCCTGTAAACGAAACACTTGAATCTGAACCTTAATCGAAAAACAATCAGAAACACAAAGTGAAAAAGATCCTCCATGTCCTATTCCTTTACCTTTTCCTCAAAGAGTCAAGAAACCTTCATCTGAAAAAGATCAATCTGACATTCTTGAGTTATTTAAACAAGTAAAAATTAACCTTCCTTTGTTGGATGCAATAAAACGAGTTCCTGTTTATGCTAAATTTTTAAAAGATCTTTGTACGATCAAAAGAAGAACTAATGTACCAAAGAAAGTATTTTCAACTAAACAAGTTAATACTATAATACATCAAGACACACTTCTTAAGTACAAAGATCCAGGTAGTCCTACAGTCTCATGTCTCATTGAAAATTTTCAAATTGGACAAGCCCTGCTAGATCTTGGATCCAGTTGTAATTTAATGCCATATTCAATATATACGCAATTAGGATTAAGTGAATTAAAACCTTCCAATGTTAAACTACAACTAGCAGACCGATCAATAAAAACTCCACGAGGAATTGTAGAAGATGTGATTGTCCAAGTTGATCAATTCTATTTTCCAGCAGATTTTATCGTTATAGATACAGAGCCATGTTGTGAAGGATGTTCATTTGAATACATACCTCTAATTTTAGGTCGACCATTCCTAGCTACATCAAATGCGTTGATTAATTGTAGGAGCGAAATTATGAAAATCTCATTTGGAAACATGACTTTGGAATTAAATATTTTTAAAAGTGCAAAACGACCTAGAGAAGAAGAAGAAGAAATATATGAAGTAAATCATGTTGAAACAATAACCCAAAGTTTTTTTGAAAAGAATTTTCTGGAAAAAGAGTTATTGACATTAGAATCAATACCTGAAACCGAATCTGAAAATACATCTGCCAAGGATCTACAATGCGAAGAATTGTTACCAAAACTTATAGAATCTAATGTCAAAGTTTTTAAGCCAGAATTAAAACCTCTTCCAACCAACTTAAAATATGTCTTTTTAGGAGAAAAGAAAATTTATCCAGTTATAATATCGTCAAAATTATCTGAAATTCAGGAAAAAGAACTAACAAAAGTTTTGAAAAATCATCAAAGCATTATTGGATGGACAATAGCAGATATAAAAGGTATAAGTCCACTTCTATGTACTCATTGTATCTATTTAGAAGACGACGCTAAACCATCCCGTCAAATGCAAAGAAGATTGAATCCCCACTTAAAGGAAGTAGTTCGTGCTGAAGTACTAAAACTGTTAGATGCTAATATTATTTATCCTATATCTGATAGTAAATGGGTTAGTCCTACACAAGTAGTTCCTAAAAAATCTGGTGTTACAGTCATAAAAAATCAAGAAAATGAGTTAGTCCCGATGCGTACAGTCACAGGTTGGCGTGTATGTATTGACTATCGAAAACTAAACTCTCTCACAAGAAAGGATCACTTTCCGTTACCATTCCTAGATCAAGTTTTGGAAAGAATAGCTGGGCATGCATATTATTGTTTTCTAGATGGATATTCTGGTTACAATCAAATTGAAATTGCAATAGATGATCAAGAAAAAACTACTTTTACATGTCCGTTTGGAACTTTTGCTTATAAAAGAATGTCTTTTGGGTTATGTAATGCCCCAGCTACTTTTCAGCGTTGCATGCTAAGTATATTTAGTGATATGGTAGAACGATATCTAGAAGTTTTTATGGACGACTTTTCAGTATACGGTGATTCATTTCATTTATGTTTAGAAAATCTTGAAAAAGTATTGATTAGATGTGAGGAAACAAACCTTGTCTTAAATTGGGAAAAATGTCATTTCATGGTTACACAAGGTATTGTTTTAGGTCACATAGTTTCTCAAAAAGGAATTGAAGTTGATAAATCAAAAATTGACTTAATAGCTAATCTTCCTTCACCAAAAATCGTAAAAGATGTCCGGTCTTTTTTGGGTCACGCTGGATTTTATCGAAGATTCATTAAAAATTTTAGTTCAATATCGAGACCAATTTGTAATCTTTTATGTCAAGATATAATCTTTGAATGGAATGATGCATGTCAATTAGCATTTGATAAATTAAAAAACATGTTATTTCTGCACCTATTATGCAACCTCCTGATTGGTCTTTACCTTTCGAATTAATGTGTGATGCAAGTGACTATGCGGTAGGAGCTGTATTAGGTCAAAGAAAAGATAAAAAACCATATGTTATTTACTATGCTAGCAAAACTTTAAATGATGCACAAATGAACTATTCAACCACAGAAAAAGAATTACTTGCTGTTGTGTTTGCATTAGATAAATTTCGATCATATTTGGTTGGATCGTCAATTGTAGTATTTACAGATCATGCAGCTTTAAAATATTTGCTTACTAAGAAAGATGCTAAACCACGTCTCCTACGATGGATTTTATTACTTCAAGAATTTGATCTTATCATAAAAGATAAGAAAGGAGTAGAGAATGTGGTAGCAGATCACTTGTCAAGATTAAATTATGAAGTAAAAGAGGAACCAATTCCGATTAGAGAAACCTTTCCAGATGAACAACTTTTAGCAATAACCGAAGTACCATGGTATGCAGATATAGCCAATTATCTAGCTACTGGTACTATTCCTTCTAATTATACCTGGTCTGATAGAAATAAGTTCCTAAGTGAGGTACGTAATTTTTTCTGGGAAGATCCTTATGTGTTTAAATACTGTAAGGACCAAATAATAAGACGTTGTGTGCCTAATCATGAAATCCGTCAGGTAATTCAGTTTTGTCACTCTGAAGCTTGCGGAGGTCATTTTGCTTCAAAGAAAACCACTGCTAAAATTTTGCAATGTGGATTTTATTGGCCAACTCTTTTTAAAGATGTTCATATCTTTTGTTTAAATTGTGACAGGTGTCAAAGAATGAGGAATATTTCAAAAAGAAATATGATGCCTTTGAACCCTATTTTAATTATTGAAATTTTTGATTGTTGGGGCATCGATTTTATGGGACCATTTCCTCCATCCTTTGGATATCTGTATATTTTGGTTGCAGTTGACTATGTTTCTAAATGGGTAGAGGCAATTCCATGTAGAAATAACGATCACAGAACAGTGATCAAATTTTTAAAAGAAAATATTTTATCCAGATTTGGAATTCCTCGAACAATCATCAGTGATGGTGGATTACATTTTTGTAATAAATTTTTTGAGAATCTTATGAAAAAATACTCAATTTCACATAAAATATCCACTCCGTATCATCCACAAACAAGTGGCCAAGCTGAATTAGCTAATAGGGAGATAAAATACATTTTAGAAAAGACAGTAAATCCAGATCGTAAGGATTGGTCATTGAGATTGACTGATGCGCTTTGGGCTTACCGTACTGCATATAAGACTATTCTAGGAATGTCTCCTTATCGGTTAGTTTATGGTAAACCATGTCATTTGCCTGTAGAATTAGAACATAGAGCCTATTGGGCAATCAAAATGATGAATTTTGATATGGATAAAGCTGGAATATCACGTAAACTTCAAATCAATGAGTTAGAAGAATTAAGAAATGAAGCTTATGAAAATGCAAAAATTGCGAAATCCAGAACCAAAATATTCCATGACAAGAATATTGTGCGAAAATCTTTTAAACCATCTCAAAAAGTTCTGTTATATAATGCAAAGCTTCGTTTGTTCCCTGAAAAACTAAGATCTAGATGGACAGGACCGTATATAGTCAAGCAAGTTTTCGACTATGGGGCAATTGAAATTGAAAACCCAGTAACTGGGACTATCTTCAAAGTAAATGGACAAAGACTTAAGCCATACTATGATGGATTCACACAAGATGTAACTTCTGTGCTGCTTTTTGATCCAGTCTATGTGCACTAAATATATATTGTTGGTTGTTTGTAAGTAATAATACTAATTATGTGTAATTTATTTGACAGATTAAACCTCCTGCGTAAAAGCCAGATATCCTAATCTCTGAAAGACAACAGATTCTTTGTTTTTATTTTATTATAATACTGGCTATTACTGTATTTACATTTCAAATACTGTTTAATTTAAGATGGGGAAATGTGAATGTGAATTTAAGTTTTGTGTTTAAAATAGTAATTGTAATTTAAGAACTTATGTTCGTCTTTGTGACTGGTAGACGTTAAAGAACCGGATAGTGAGTCAATTTTCAATAATTTTTTGAGTCATCTTTAATCTTTTTCTAAAAAAAATTTGAAAATGGACGAAAAATTATTTTGGTTAAGTTTAGTTTTATTACGTCATTTTTTGAAAGATATACATACGTTGATCATGCAAAAAGCTAGATATGTTAGAAATTTAGAAATTTTTGAAAGCCAAGCACGACCCCTGTGTGAAAAAGTACATATGCTAAACACCGACGAGCAAATCGTCTTTGTGCTTGTGTAAAATGTGGTCGTACAGAACATTTGAGACAATATAATAAGTGTGCGGAACCAATTTCAGGACGAGCGTCTGATCGTTTACGGTGGATTAGGTATGGGCAGAGTAAGGATTATCCTGAGGCGCCATCCTATTCTACCCCAATGTTAACAAGATACGTGAGAAATGAAGTTAACCGTGTCACTAGTATTACTGAGCCAGATAGTTCTGATACTGACTAAATATGATCAATAAGATGTATAGTTTTGTGAATATATGTACATAGTTATAAATAAATGTAAATAACTATAGAATGTAGGAAAATCAGTAAATATAAAAATAACAAATAAAAAGAATAATAAACCCAATTCTTTTGAAAAAAAAAAGAGTGGTTAACAAAGTTTTGTAGAATGGATATTTAATTTTGTAAATTGCAGGAAATACAGGAAAAAGAGCAGAATTCCAGAAAATCAGAGAAGCAGTCTGCAGTTACAAATCAGGAACCAGTCAAGAAAAAATATGGATTCAAGACGACAAACAAGAAGGTCTTCAAGCCAAGCACGAAAGGATCGATTTCCGCAACCTGAGGCACCTCCACAACAACCTCAACTGGGAAATATCTTCAATGAGGTGATGTTTGAAAATTTGGACCAACAGCTCTGGTATGATGTTAATTTTTTGACTAAAACTATTATTTCTGAAAGAACAGTAATATATGAAGATTTTGAGAACATAGGAATAAGACAAATTCTCCATGCAAGAGGATGGTTACATTATGTTAGGTTATCTGTTCCTGCTTATGACTGCTTAGTTTGAGAATTTTACAGTAATGCTGAAATTAAAGGGGAATAGTTTTTCAAGTTACATCGGCTACTATAGCCGATTTCTTTAAACCCATGCAAAGACCACCCAACCCACAATATCCGTACACTGAACTACCTGATTTGCATGAGGTAGGAAAAGAATTAACAGGAAATTCACAATTTGTTTGGGGACGCCCAAATAATTACATTAAACAAGGAGATCTAACAGACAAATACCGAATTCTGAATATGATAACAGTGTACAGTTTGTTACCCCGAGCCCAAAAGAATCAAATTTTTATTGAGCAGGCTTATTTCTTATATGCATTTGGGATGGGACACACAATTGACCTGCCGAACTTAATCATAGACCAAATGATACTCGCTGTGGATAGAAAGAAACTCACACTCCCATATGCTATGTTAGTTTCTCAATTATGCAGGAATGAAGGTGTGATCATCAATCCAATATGGACGACAGTGAATCATCCTGGAGTATTGGATAAAACTTATTAAAAAAGAGTCATGGAGGACAACTGAAAAACCAACAAGGAATACCTTCACCACAACTGATAGAGAATCAACCATACATCCCAATGGATGACAGAACTGATAGATGCATCTTACTAGAGGTGGAGAACAGTATTACTCAGATCAACCAACGCATAGATGAATATGAACAAAACCAAGCTGAGATTTTGAAGCTACTTCGAGATCGTTTCAGAGAAGGATCTTCTACTTCCTAAACAGACTGGAGATTCTACAAAACAATTTGTTTTCTTTCACTCATCTTTTACATTATGCACTTAAACTTTAAATTATTTTATATTTTAAACATATTTATGTGGTTTAAATTTGTTTGTGTTTTAAACTAGTTTATTTATGAAAATTTTAAGTTAGGAAGACTAGTTCATATGATTCATAGTTAAATTAAGTTGATATTCCTATGTTTTGTGAAAATAGCCTTAATCTGATCACGCGGGATTTTCATACTTTAGTTGTATATTATCTTAATATTTTTGTTTAAACTTACTCTTATAGAGCACGATTAGATTTCTTTATTTCAAAAACCTTGTGAAATATTACACTCTTTACATATTTAGTGGAGATGTATAACCAATTGAAGAATTTGAGCCAATCTTTCTTGGAGAGATATTCTACATTTACTCAAATAAACATCTTCGATTCTACGGTAAACTTTCTTTGAATAATCTCATTAATTTTGTCTTGATTAGCACTTGTTAGATTATATTATTAGCATTGTCCTTGAAATTATTTTATGTAGGAATGATACAGATGAATAATTTCTGGAAAATGATCTTAGGCCATGTTTGATTAATCTTGAGCCTTAACCATTTCTTTTACAAAATTATATCCTTAGTCAACCATGATTGAGCCTAAAAGAGTATAAATTCTTTTCATGAAACCCAAAAAATACCCGAGCCAAATGAAAATATGTCAAACCCACCTTTGCTACATAATTTTCTTGCACCCTCTTTTAAATCAATATGATATAGAAAAGGTGAAAGATGTCCTATATGAAAAAAAAAAAAAATCTTGGCTATTTAAAGCAAAAGAAAAAGAAAAACCAATGAAAAGTTGAAAAATCAAGAAAAAAGCCAAGAAAGTGAAAAATGAGAAAATAAAAAGAAAGAGTAGACAAAATCTCTATAGAATGAGGTGTGCAAAAATAGGGTAGCTTTTGAATCCTATAGACGTCATTTCTTAAACCCTAAAACCAATGGCCACATTACAACCTAAAGAAAGTCCTTTTTGATTAGAAATCATGCATCTGTATTAATTCTATCTTATAAAAGGAAAATGTTGATGATATGTCTAGTATAGTGTTGATATCCACTCATGAGATTATGTCAAATTCAAATTTTATTCAAATATCCGTTCTTCAAATACTTACATGTGATATTATTTGTTTTGCTAACAATATTCCAATCACATGTAACTCGTGAGAATAGTCACTATAACGAATATGTTTATTTGCTGAGTGTATTCCAGGAAAGGATTGACATCAAGACTATCATGAAAGATGGTAATATTTCTTGAGTGATTTTTGAAACAAAAGAAATCATCACACACACACAAGTTTGTATAAAAATATATAGATAATGTTACAACTAACGTGTGTTACTCTTATAGTGATCAGAAAAAGAACTATTCTAGCAAAACAGAAGGAATATTGATTTAATTATCTTTGTGAAAAGTATGAATTATAAACTCTTAACTACTGAAGTTTGTAGATAGCTTCACTAGAAACCTTCACGAGACAAAACTTGTCCACTAGGGATCACCTAGGGGTTTAACGGCTTATTGCATATGTTAATTACAATCGTGAAAAAATCTACAAAAATGATTTTACTTCTGTTTATGTTTTATTTTGTGTTATAATCTATATTTACTAGGGACTAATAAAGTCTAAGTTGGGGGGTGTGATTAACCCTAATTAGTGTGTAAATAAAATAATTAAGTAATCAATTTTGTAAGATAAAATGACTAAACATTATGAATTATAGTTTGTGCGCAAATTAAAGTTTTAAATACTTTATGTTTAAATTTCAGGGTCAAGTGTAGAAATACTGGAAATAGAAGGCAATTTTGCAAGACTTGAAACTACTAGGGACTAAGGTATAATAAAAAACCATGGACAAATCAGGAGGCGACAAGTGGCAGCTCAAGAATAAGACACCTGACACCACTGCAAGGCTTAGCCTTTAGGAAGGTTAAGGTAGGGGTTAGGTTTTCGCGACACATGGAAGCTCAAGAATGCGACATACCACCATCACTGCAAGGCTGGACTTTTAGGAAGTGTGAGGTGGGGATTAGGACCTCCTCCTTGGCCGAAGCTTCCTCCTCCCCTATAAATAGGGTCTTCACTCCTTATTTCAAGCATACCATTCCTAGAGACAACCTCTTCCCTATAAAAAGACCAGCCGACCACTATAACTTCAAAGAGAGAAATCCTTAGAGAAAGAAAAGAGAGAAAGAAAAAGAGAAAGAACCTTTGATAGCCAGTCCGTTTGTTACTCTGTATTTCTACATTTTTGTAGTATCTTTCTATTCGGATAGTTGAACTGCCGCCAATTTTTTTGTCTTGAATGATATTAAAAGTGGTTGTGTTTCAATTTTTCCTTGTGAAAGAAGTTTTATTTTTAGTTGTAATGAATACCCACACTCCTTGCTTGTCTGTAGCAATGGAGCGTGAGTAGTCGTTTATACCCTCCAGTGCGAGGGGAACATATGTATATTATTGTTTAGATTATGAAAATGCTGATGTCTTATTTATATTTTATTTATTTATGTATTATATGCTTAATGCGTGATATAGTGATGTGCATAATTCTAGTATTGTGCCTTGAATTATGTCATTAGTGTATCATAAGACCTACCGGTTAAACAACCACAGCATTCCTACCGGTATGGCTTGTCCTCTGCCGGAATACTGAGGATGTTCTATTGATGTGTGGTACAAAACCTAAATGATCCTCATGAATGGTTTGCCCTTCTGGATTATTAGGTTCCTACCGGTATGGCTTGTCCTCCACCGAAATGTTGAGGATGTTTAACTGGTATATATATATATCACAGTTGACCTATTGGGTAATTCACGTGTTCCTCATGAATGGCTCAGCCTTTTGGTTTTCTTGAATTAGTCAATTGGTACATCTATAACCAGCTTTCCTAAGAAGTTGCTGTGTTATGCTATAATACCACCAGTTAACCTAAGACGTGGCTGTGTTATGGTTTATTATGTACGCGCTTATAATCAAGAGATCAAGTGAATAACTCAAGTATTTCTCATGAATGGCTTGTCCTTCTGGTTTGCTTGGGTTAATCAATTGACGTGGATATAACCAGTTAGCCAAAGAAGTGGCTGTGTTATGATTTATTGCTCTCAGTTAGCCTAAGAAGTGGTTGTGCTATGGTTTATATACATCAGACCAACCGGTTGACTTGCCAATAAAATGGAAGTTAATCCTGGTACGGTAGCATTTCCAATATATAACCAATATAATGCATATGGGACCCTTAAACTGAAGGATATCTTTTATATTCTTGTTATTAACGCATTTACTTGCACACTTTATTTGTTTACTTACGCACTTCATTTATTTAAGTTAAACTAGCTGTCAAGCTAAGTTCACATCACAAGCTATCAAACATCATACTACTTCGAACAACAACTTTACTATTTTTTTTTATTTTAACTACTAAATTACTAAACTCTTCGTGGGATCGATACTTGGACTTAAAACCGAGAAAACTACAACTTGACCACTTATACTTGGGTGTATAATATATTATAATTCAGACCACTAAAATGTGTGAATCACTTGGTACTTAAGGTACCTCTTGTCTAAGCTCCTGAATATAGTTTTTATCCATGTCGATGTGAGTTCCCCTCACATAGCTTTTGAACGCACCGTTGACTATTTTGGCGTTGGAGTAAAACTCTCGCACCAAGTCAACTACGACCTCTCCACTCTTTCTCAAGTACAACGACCAACCCCTCCTCTCCATATCAACAAAAATTCCAAATTCTGAAAAATCACTCAAGATCACATCCCACTCACAGACAACAACTTGATTTTGGAAAACATTCTCATACCTGTTAGCTTTTAGAGCGAAAGGGAAATGGGTTCGATCTTATCTCCTTAAAATGGGCCTCCCCTCTCTCTCCTCAATGACCTCCTCTACCATATTGGGCTCCTAAGTTGGTGTATAACACTTAGCAGACAGCTTGACCCTTGGAGGCATGATTTTTCGGGTTTGAGGGTGTTAGGTCTTGAAAAGTTTAATTTTCTTGCGAGAATGATGATGAATGAGGTGGGAATGGCTTTGGGAGGGTTGATTTTAGGTAAAATTGGAGAATGGGAGGTGCTTTGAGGTTTGGTAATGAAAAAATTGCCCTAGGGTTTTGATGTTTTTGAAAGGTTTTGGGGATTTTACAATGGGGAAGACGATCCAGGCTTTTGTAGCTTGAGAAGTGTCGTTCAAATGTGGTGAACGTTCGATCGTGTCTTGAAGGATTTTAAATAGATCGTTTCAACGTGGTGAACTCCCAGTACTTTTGAAGTTTGTCAAAGACCAAAGTACTGTAAGCTCTTTTCGTTCAAACGGTCAATTGGCGTTTGAATGTTAAGTTCTTGTTCGAATGGTCTATTGGCGTTCGAATGTTGAGAGCTCCCAGTACTTTTTGTTTCCATCAGAGGCTTCATTAGAGGTCGAGTACTGCAAGCAGGTGACGTTCGAACGTTACTTGGCATTCAAACATTGAATCAATAATCAAAATTTTTCTACACTACACTATACACAATCAAAGAAGGCTAAACCCACAAGTTTGAATCAAAAATTCATGGCGTCTCAGGACAAGTCCCTACCCACGCTTAAGGTTGGCATTTTGGGACGTTCCTTACTCGGCTAATATTTTCATTTCAGTCAAAAGAGTTTGTACAAAAATATTTTTACACTTTTTACAAAAAATTTGGACCCTTGGCTTTCATCCCAACAAAGTACAATTTCTTATAGAGAATAATCTAATCCGAGTCTCCCTCTGTATCTGTATAGTTAGAACAACCAGTGACTCTCCCAATTTCCTCTCTCACAAACTAGTTAAGCATAGTACCAGAAAGCATGGCGTTTGAGGGTAATCCTTACTCAGCCCATTCATTATCCAGTCTAATCGATTGAGTGCATGACCGAAAATTTGTTCAGAACACTGATTATTCCTTTTATCGTGAAAGACTCTACCACACTTTTTATAGGCACCAAGTCTTTTGGCATGATGGTGTTTAGCAAAAGTGCTTCTGCCACAGAGGGGTTTTGCTTGTGCTTCTCGGATCTCATTCTTTCTTACCAATCTTGCTTTTCTCATGATCACACTATGCACATCAGATGGAAAAGTGCGTAGAACTCTCAGATTAAACCAACAAAGTTTAACATCCATGCTTTCTATGCTTTAAGATTCACTATCTGGTTCTTTAACGTCTGCTAGTCACCAAGATGATCAAAGCTGACTCAGAGACATAATCATTAATTTATACAAAATACAAGGTAGGGTACACAATATGATCAGAAATAGCAACAACAACAACAAATAAAAAATTTTACGGGCATGAAATATGAACTGTAGTTCTCACCCCCCAACCTAAACTAAACATTGTCATCAATGTTTCAAAATTATCGATATGTTGAGCTTGGAGATGAGGTTGAAAGGTAGAGATCTTGTTCATCTGCCAAAACCTATAAGGAAAATACATAAATTAATCTTCTCTATACAGATCTAGGTTTTTGCTAGGATGAAAACCCTTGATTGTAAGTGTGGACAGAAGAAGAAGAGCCATGTATAAATAGAGTAAACAAATGTAGATCATGAGACAAAGGACTGGGTCTTGGGGAGTATGGTCATGGGGTTGTTGGGAGTTGGGTCGTGTTTATAGAAGATAGTAAACAACAAAGGAAGAGAAGAACAAGAAGAAGAAAGAAAAAGGAAAAGGTGGTGGGGAAAAAGACGGAAAGGGGAGGATGCCTTATAAAGGCGTCTTTTCGAGTTGGTTTTGATCGGGTCTTTCCTAACCCGACCCCTTTTTGTGTCGGCAGGCGCAAATCTTAGAAGGATATTTGGGTCCATTAAAAGAATGGTTTCCACTTTTTTAACAAAATCCTCAAAAATGGTTTCAACCGCTGCCCATTAACCATAGAGATGTTATCGTTCGAGGGGTTTTCCACTTCTATTGCCCTGTGTCCAAACACCTTTTTGAAAATATAAGGTCCAATCCATCTTGACTTCAACTTACTAGGAAAGAGGTGGAGTTTTGTATTAAACAATAGGAATTTTTGAGTAGGTTCAAAGACTTTCGCATTATGTTCTTGTCATCAAAAATTTTCATCATGGATTTTGCAATCTTAGCATTTTCATATGCTTCATTTCTCAATTTCTCCAATTCGTTAATTTGAAGTTTCCTTGACAATCCGACCATGTCTAGGTCAAAGTTCATTGCTTTAATGGCCCAGTATGCCCTATGTTCCAGTTCCACAGGTAGGTGACAAGGCTTGCCATAGACTAATTGATAAGAAGACATGTCCAAAATTGTTTTAAACGTAGTTTGATATGCCCAGAGTGCATCAGTTAGTCTTGACGACCAATCTTTGCAGTCTGGATTTACAGTTTTTTCTAAAATTAATTTGATCTCTCGATTAGCCAATTCAGCCTATCCACTAGTTTATGAATGATAAGGGATTGCAATTTTTGTGAAAAATCAAGTATTTTTTCATCAAATTCCCAAAAGGACGATTACAAAAATGAGCACCCCCATCACTTATGATTGATTTCGAAAATCCAAACCGAGACAAAATATTTTCTTTCAAAAATTTGATCACCGTTTGGTGATCATTATTCCGACATAGAATTGCCTCAACCCATTTGGACACATAGTCTATGGCCACTAAAATGTATAGATAGCAAAAGGAAGGGGAAAATGGTCCCATAAAATCGATGCCCCAATAGTAAAAAATTTCAATCACCAAAATGGGGTTTAAGGGTATCATGTTTTTTTTTGAAATGTTCCCCAACCTTTGGCATCTATCGCAAGTTAAACAAAAGGCATGAACATCTTTGAAAAGTGTGGGCTAGTCAAATCCGCACTACAAGATTTTTGCAGTGGGTTTCCTTGATGAAAAATGGCCACCACATGCTTCAGGATGACAAAATGTTATTACCTGTCTGCTTTCTTGAGCGGGGATGCAACGTCTTATGATTTGATCCTTATAGTACTTAAATACCTACGGATCTTCCCAGAAGAAGTTACGAACCTCCCTTAGAAATTTCTTTTTGTCCATGGTGGTGAAGGACGGAGGGAGTGTTTTAGCAGCAAGAAAATTAGCAATATCAGCGTACCATGGTGTCTCATGAATTATGAACAGTTGTTCATCGAGGAATTTTTCATTAATTGGCAATCCATCTTCGTAAAAGTCATATGTTAATCTGGATAGATGGTCAGCTACCATATTCTCGACACCCTTTTTATCCTTAATGATCAGATCAAACTCTTTGAGTAAGAGTATCCATCTCAAGAGCCTAGACTTAGCATCCTTCATTGTGAGCAAGAATTTTAGGGCTGCATAGTCAGTGAATACAGTAACAGAAGAACCACAAGATAGAAACAAATTTTTCCAAAGCAAAAACTACAGCAAGCAATTCTTTTTCAGTTGTTGAATAATTCATTTGAGCATCATTCAAAGTTTTTCTTGCATAGTAAATCAGATTTGGTTTCTTATCCTTTCTTCACCCAACATAGCACCTATAACATAATCACTTGCATCACATATTAGTTCAAAGGGTAGAGTCCAGTTAGGGGGCTACATTATTGGGCATAAATTAACATGCCTTTAAGTTGATCAAAAGCTTTTTGGCATTCTTCAATCCACACAACAATTACGCCCTAACTCAGAAGATGACACATGGGTTTTGCTATGGTACTGAAATCTTTTATGAATCTCCTTTAAAATCTCGCATCTCCTAGGAATGATCGGACATTCTTTACAATCTTGAGAACAAGCATATCTCCAATCAGATCTATTTTTGCTTTGTCAATTTTCATGCCCTCAGACGACAATGTAACCTATGACAATGCCTTGTGTTACCATGAAGTGACATTTCTCCCAATTAAGCACCAGATTGGCCTCTTTACACCTTATCAACACCTTTTCTAGGTTGTCCAGACACGAATCAAATGAGTCACCATAGACAGAGAAGTCATCCATGAATACCTCCAAAAATTTCTTAACCATGTCACTAAACAAGCTCAGCATGCATCTTTGAAATGTTGCAGGAGCGTTACAAAGTCCAAATGACATCATTTTGAATGCAAAGGTGTCAAAGGGGCATGTGAATGTGGTTTTCTCCTGATCATTTAGTGCTATCTCAATTTGATTGTACCTGGAATACCCATCTAGGAAATAGTAAAATTCATAGCCAACAATTCTCTTCAGAACTTGGTCAAGAAAGGGAAGGGGGAAATGGTCTTTCCTAGTCACCAAATTGAGTTTTCGATGTTCGATACACTTTTTTCATCCTATGATGACTCGAGTTGGTACTGGTTCATTTGCATTATTCCTGACCACTGTGACCCCAAACTTTTTGGGCATAACATGGGTTAGACTAACTCATTTCCACTTCTACTACTTCGTGTCCTCGTTGAGGCCAACCCAGTTTCTCCTCTTTAAGAGTCCAAGGGTGGGGCCGTCCTTCCTCTTGCTAATTCGACCACTTTCAAACTTGTCTATCTCACCATATTACATTCAATAGAGGAGAACTTGATCCAAAATGTGTACTCCCAAGTGCAGGCGGTCAAGCCATAGTAATAACCCGAATAAGTCTGGAGTCGAATACACAGGAAACTATGATTGGTGTTCTGAAGTGAACAATGATAGAGACCAAGTAATTGGAAACCTTGAGAATTTGAAGTTATGAGATTTCCTGAATAGATTATAAGATTCTTTCCACAAGTTTTCTAGACAAAATATAAGATAAATTCAAATGTAAACAGTCACCCTTTAGTTTGAAGATTAGAGCATGTAGTTAATCATCCGACTTATTATACTTATTCTTTATAACTCAATTAACTCCCGTGTCAATAGCAAGTTAATCGAAAGATAAAGATGGATTGTGAGAATTAAGCACATGGTTCTGATGTCTTTCTAAAAGTTTATAAGATTTGTCTGTGCCGAGACTCAACCTGTCTACAAACAAGCAAGTGTTTCTACAAGGTATCCAACCATAGCATTAATGTTACATTCTTTAGATAAAACACAATAATGGTAAAGATTGAACTATTGTCACGAAGATCTAGCTGGGGTACTTGCCTTGAATCAACGAGTCTTTCTATGTAAGATTCATCTGTGACATAGAAAGAACCCACGTTTATATACAAAGTACCTTAGCTTTGCTAGATGCATTCAATCATTCAATAAGCAAGTAGAATATAAAGCATTAAAGCATAAAGGAAATGCACAAATATAACTTTCATTTATACATATTCATCACCTCTTATTAAAGAGTGAATGAGTAACTACTCACACTTCATGGCTTTGGTCAAGCTAGAAAAGTGAGTGATACTCATCCCTCCAAGTGGAGGAGTTACAATGTAAAAGCACAATAAACAAAGAGCCGATCTTCAATGAAGAATGAGTGAATCACATCCCACCCTTCACGGCTTTGGTCAAGCTTTAGAAAAGTGGAAGAGTTTCACTCCTCTAAGAAAGAAGGGAGTTCAAGCAATGGAAGTGAAAGACATGAACAATGAAAGTAGAAGAAAGCTAGTCACTTTTGGATGGTTCATTCCTCAACCAACAAATGGAGGGTTGCTTCCTCAACCAAAAGATGAACTAACTTTCTTGATACAAGAAAATATAACATACATCTAAGACTAGCTACATGAGTGGGAGTCTAAGCCTCCATCTAGCTCTTCTACTAGTTTTTGGTGTAGTCTAAGCCTTACAAACCAAGTTCTAGTCTTTTACCCAAAAAAACCCTTCCAAAGGCTCCTCTAAAGGGAGTATTTATAGCCAAGGAGGAAGAGGGGGGGGGGGGAGACAAAAGAGTGTGAAGGAATAGTGTATACCGCCCAAGTCCAAGTGAAAAGCCAACTACTCTGCAACCTGCCTGTAAAGAACGTTCAAACGTGAGTTGGCGTTTGAACATTGTATCTATTTTTCCTTTATGAGCGTTCGAATGTTGTATGGCATTTGAACGTTTCTTCTGTCTTTGTTTTATGGGCATTCAAATGCCAAATGTGGCCTTACCTTTTCACTCAAGTGGCTTGTGTGGAAACCTATTTCCACACTCGCTGCACATCTTGGCGCTTTGCACTCATCAGTCTGGTCTTCAATCAATTCAAGTTGACATTCGAACGTGAGTTGGCGTTCGAACGTGGTACTCAAGTACCTCAGAGTCTTCCTTTTTGGCTGCAACACGCCATGTCTCATTAGTCTGGTCTTCAATCAATTCAAGTTGACGTTTGAACGTGAGTTGACGTTCGAATTTTCTTGGCCTGGTCCAAGCTTTTCGAATTTTTCTCTAGAATATATTGTTGTTGCATGAAAGTTTGATACTCATTGACTTTAGTCCTTTGTACAATTTATGGCCTGAAATGTCATTATTTAAATTCAATCAAAGTATAATTAATCGTTAAAAGAGCATAGTAATATACCAATTTTAACTACTAATCAGAGGACTTCTCCATTCGTGATTACCAACCCTCTTAGCTTATTATTAGATATTATTAAATCCTTTCCCCAGCCCAAAATCTATCTTCCTTATTAGTGAATCGGAATATAATGCATAGGCACTCTTCGATGCAGTGGGGACGAGATGTAAAACCCGGGAAAAATTTTAAACTTTTTCCAACAAAGGGCAAAATGGTAATTTGTTACTATAATACGGAATTAAAATACACATTCTCTAGATCTTGTATGACACAGCGGACGTCGCCGTTGGATTCGTATCGCAAAAACTAGTCACACTGTCGAATTTCGTCGAATTCTGAGATAGTCAATTTTTTTACACGTGGTTCGAGGAGACTAGGTGGTGAATGACCTTTTAAAAGTCCCCAAAAATAAATTTTATAAAATTTCTTTAAAATTGGATAAAATTTTAAATAAAATTAATTTTGAATTAAACCGAGATATAATGAATCGTTTCGGGACGAAAAAACAGACCCGAAAATAGGAAATATGTGGTGCGACGTGGAACACATATTTGCGACTATAAATATCGACCAAATATCTTAATTTTGAGAGAAATATCTCATTATTCAGCCCCCGTTGGCCAGCTTGAGAGAGAGAGAGAGAGAGAGAGAGAGAGAGAAAAGAGAATAAACAAGTTAGTTCTTCAAGCTTCCTACCTCGGATCTTCAAAGTTCTGTCGCTCGGATCAACTCGGACCAAGAGTTAAAGTCAATCACCGCGACAAGGGCTACGTCTACGTACCAAGAAAAATGAATTTCACCGAAGATCCACTAGGGGACTTTGGAGGAATCAAAGGTTCTTGGGCTTTGGTTGGTGTTCTTGGAAGTTCTACTACTTCCTACATGCTACAAGAGGTAGGGTTCTTTCTACTTTAGTTTTATTCCTATCTTTTGGGCTGATTTAAGAGGCTGTTATGTGGCTGTTTAGGGACTATTTTTTTGTGTCTGTTTAGGGGCTGAAATTGTGGGCTGTTAAGGGGCTGAAATTGTGACCGGTTTGGGTTGAAATTATGGACTATTTTATGGCTTGTCTAGGGGCTATTTTATGGCTTGTTTATGGGCAATTTTATGGCTTGTTTAGGGGCTGTTTTGTGGTTTGTTTCGGGGCCGTTATGTGGCTTGTTTCGGGGCCGTTATGCGGCTTGTTTAGGGGCTATTTTGTGGGCATATTATATGTTTACATTATGCCTTGAGGATTAAGGGTGTTATTGCTTGATTATGTAATGACATGCTTGGTTGTTGTTGTTAGAGAGAATGTTGATATATGTGTATTAATATATTGACATTGTGATGAGTTTTTGGAGGTTATATGCGCATGATATAATTGTCTATGATACATGATGAAATGTGTGATTTAAGTTGTCTATGTGACGTTCATTACATTGAGCATTACATTGATTGAACAATGGTGCATCACATTGCATTTGCACGGGAAAAATGCATCCATGGCCATGAGTATGGGTGTGTGAGTGCATGGTTGGATCAATCACCATACTTGGTGTTTGATGGGTGGGCTCGGGAAAGTGGGGTTGAATATCCTACTGAGTCGCACGGTTGCATACATGGAAAACTTATGTCGGGTATAGCAAGAAGGGCTAGAATCTCCCTCGGGTGCAAGCCCCGACTACTTGGTTTATACACTCCCCTGAGGTAAAATTCTAAAAAAGTGTATTGGTTTGCAGAACTTGCGGTGAGATTCCAAAACTCCACTACCCAACAAAGACACATGATTTTGTTTATAAAAATACTTGGTTCGTACACTCCCCTGAGGTGAAATTCCAAAAAAGTGTACTTGTTTTATAAAGTATTAATTCGATGGGAAACATCCAACAATGAATTGGTTTTATAAACACAATGACTTGTATTTCAAAAACGATCATTGGATGTATTTTATCAATGACAAATGTTTTACACATTTGCATTATATTGTGTTATGGGAGTCGGTGAGGACTCGGGTTAAAGTGCATGAGTGAGTATCATCTCATATCATGACATGACATGGTAGAATTTTCACATTCAACTACATGTTCTTGTTGGAATAGATATTGGTTGTGGATTGTTGCATATGCACATTTCATATGCACTTAGGTGGGGAGTATCCTCTGTAGGAATTACTCTACTAGGTGTGGCTCACCCTATATAGGAAAATATTTCAGGTGCGGGATATACACTGTGGATGGCTCTCATTCGGGGCCGCAAGGGGGAAGAAAGCCCACTTGTGGCTTTTATAACTCTTTTTGTAAAAATCTTGGAGCAAACTAGTTTTGACATGTAATTTTATGTAAGAGAGTTGTAATTGAACTCATATGGACTGTTTTTAATATAACCTTACATGTTTTAATATCAGTATGGATGAATGGACCCGGTGTGGTCAATTTTTACTCATGAATGGACCTGGTGCGGTCATTGTGTTATATCAGGCCTCGGATGGGTCGTGTTAATGTGTATTGTATAGGTTGAGTTTTGGATAGAGCTCCTTATACAAAGGAGACCCTGTCCAAATTTTGTTAAATTAAGGACCCCCGATTTTTGGGCTGTCACACGAGATGAGGGAGTCTTTGTGCGATCGATATAAGAAGAAGTAGCTTTTAGGGATATTTTGGTAATTTCTCCTATCTGGGAATTGACTTGATCCAAAATATGTACACCCAAGTGCAGACGGTCAAGTTGTAGTAATAAACCAGTTATGTCCGGAGTCGAATCCACAGGGAACTATGATTGGTGTTTTGAAGTAAGCAATAATAAAGACCAAATAACTGGAAACTTTGAGAGTTTGAAGTGGTGGGAGTTCTGGAATAGAATAGAAGATTATTTTCAAGAGTTTTCTAGACAAAATATAAGATAAATTTAAATGTAAAACAGTCACCCTTTAGCTTGAGAATCAAAACATGTGGTTAATCATCCAGTTTATTATACTTGTGTTTTATAACTCAATTAACTCCCGTGCCAATAACAAGTTAATCGGAAGATAAAAATGGACTATGAGAATTAAGCACATGATTTCGATGCCTTTCTAGAAGTGGACAAGAATTGTCTGTACCGAGATTTAACTCGTGTACAAACAAGCAAGTGTTTCTATAAGGCATCCAATCATGACATTAATGTTTCATTCTTTAGATAAAACACGATAATAGTGAAGATTGAAATGTATTATGCAGATCTAGCCTAGGTACTTGCCTTGGGCCAACAGGTTTTTCCATGCAAGAGTCATCCATGACATAGAAAGAACCCATGGTTATACCAAGTACCTTACCTTTGCTAGATACATTAAATCATTCAATGAACAAGTGAAATATAAAGCATTAAAGCATAATGAGATTGCACAAATATAACTTCCGGATAATTAATGCATGTTCATCACCTCTTACAAAAGAGTGAATGAGGAACTACTCACTCTTCATGGCTTGAGTAAAGCTAAAAAAGTGAGTGATACTCATTCCTCAAAGTAGAGAACTTACAAAATAAAGTACAATAAGCGAAGAGCCGATCTTCACCAAAGAATAAGTGAATCACGTTCCACCCTTCACGGCTTTGGTAAAACTCTAGAAAAGTGGAAGAGTTTCACTTCTCTAAGGAAAAAGGAAGCTCAAGCAATGGAAGTGAAAGAAATAAAGAAAGTAGAAGAAAGCTAGTTCCTTTTGGAGGGTTTCCAATGCAACCAAAAGATGAGTTATCTCTCTTGATACTTGTAAATAAAAGCAAGTACAACTACAAGGGGAGTCTAAGCCTCCATCATGGTTGTCATAACATGAATGTAAAAACTTAGCACAAGTAAATAAAAGACTTCAACTATAAGGGGAGTCTTAGTCTCCATCATGGTTGATACAAATGCAAAACATGAACAAGAAATGTACAAAAACTAACTCTTTAGTCTACAAGAGAAAAAGCTTGTGGCATGAAGCTCCCTTACTGGGAGTATTTATAGGCAAGGAAGGGGAAAGGGGGGGGGTGAAGGAATAATGTTTGCCACCCAAGTCCAAGTGAAAAGTCAACAACTCTGCAGCCAGTCAGTGGAACGTTCGAACGTGATCTATCATTCGAACGTTGTGTCTATTTTTGCTTTAAGGGCATTTGAATGTGGTATGTCGTTCGAACGTTGTTTTTGTATTTGCTTTAAGGGCGTTCGAATGTCAGATGGGGTCTAAACCCCCCTACTCAAGTGGCTTGTGGTCTCTGTGATGGTTACTTCCATACGTCTTGAACAACTCTGACCTTGCACTTAGCAACTTGGTCCTCAATCACTTAAGACAACATTCGAACGTGGAGTGGCATTCCAACGTTGTACTCAAATACTTCTATGATTCTTCTTTCTTTGCTGCAACACTCCAACAGGTCTCAGTAGTCTAGTCTTCTTTGGTTTCCAGAGCACGTTTGAACGTGAATGGGCGTTCGAACGTGGTACTCAAGTACCTCAACATTTTTTCTTTTTGACTGCAACATACCATGTCTCAATAGCGTGGTCCTCAATCACTTCAAGGGAACGTTTAAACATTGATCCATGTTCAAACGTTCTTGCTTTGTGCCAAGCTTTTCCAATTTTGCCCCTTAATCCACTGGTGTTACATCCAAGTGTGATATTTGTTGTCCTTGAGCTCTTGTTCACTTTAGGACCTGAAATATCATTACTTAAACTCCATCAAAGCACAATTAGTCCCAAAAAGGCATAGTAAAATGCTAACTTTAAGCACTAATTACACCTCCAACCTAAATATTGCTAGTCTTTAGTAGTACAACAACATTGTAATGTAAATCTATTTCTAATGCCTTTTTCGTAGGTCATCTAGTTGCATTTAGCATATGCAACAAGCCATTGAACCACGAGGTTTACCCTAATGGACGAGTGTTGTCTCGTGAGGGTTTTCAGTGAAGCTACCCACAAACTTCAATCGAACAAATATGTATTTGAGGTTACTAGTTGAAATAAGTTAGCATTGTGGTCGTTGAGACACCCAGCCCTCAATTTTGACTTACATCTCGCATGCTCCTCTTTCATAGGTATTTATTCTATGCAAAAACTAGCATCTACCACATTGGCATTTAGGATTCCTTGAGTAGTGGGAGTGATCATTCTAGAAACAAGAATTGCAATATAACAAACATTCCACTTTACCTCCTTTCATGGATAGCTTTGATTTCACAAATCTATCCTAAAGTGCTCTCAGCAAAAATTTTCTCCGATTATAGTGACTTATTTCTCACAGGGCATATAATCAGAAGATGGCCAGTCAAAAAAT
This sequence comes from Ilex paraguariensis, assembly GCA_963454935.2. Classification (NCBI taxonomy): domain Eukaryota; kingdom Viridiplantae; phylum Streptophyta; class Magnoliopsida; order Aquifoliales; family Aquifoliaceae; genus Ilex; species Ilex paraguariensis. Next base: position 91,899 of record CAUOFW020001044.1, on the reverse strand, counting down.
CACTTGCGCAATTAGTAAAGGAATGAAGTTTAAGGAAACAAACTAATCATGTTTTGGCATAATCTCATGGAGGAAAATTGATGCAGATAAAGAAATGTTATTTAGCATATCCCGCGTGTAGTTGGCGACCTACACATGCATCAGACTTGAGATCAATTACGACTTTTTGTAGATTGTAATGTGGCCAGAGGTCAGTGGCTAACATAATGACGTTAATGATATTCAAAAAGCTATCTTTACCTTATGTATTGTAGCACGTTTCTTTCTTACTTTTTGGTCTTTTTCTAAGAACTTGTATTTCTTTCTTTCACTTTTCTCATTTTTCACTTTCTTGGCAGTTTCCTGTTTATCTTGTCTCTTTTCCTTTTTCGGTTGTTTCCACCGAATTTTCTTTCATTGAACAGTAGCCACCATTGTCTTTTCTCTTTCTCTTGCATTTCTATTTCATACTGATTTATAAGAGAATGTAAGAAAATTAGATAGCAAGGTATGTCAAATATATTTTCTTGTGGCTTGGTTATCGTATGGGTTTTTCGAAAAAGAACTCATTTATTGAAGGCTCAAGGATGGCTGACTAGGGATATACTTTATGAAAGAAATGTCTAAGGCTCAAAGTTAAATCAAAAATAGCCTAAGATCCTTTCTCAAGTATGTGCACATGTATGTGTCGTATGCAAAAGTTCCTTGTGGGATATGTAAATAGATTACTTTAGTTGCATCAATCAAAGCAAGGTTAATGAGATTATTAAAAAACTGAAAGTGAAAGAGCTTACTTTGAGTAATTGTGGATATCCTCTCAAAAAGCATCGCAAAGCTCAAAAATTACCACGGTATTCTCTGTCATCTCCACTGGTTATGTCAGGTGTTTCAAGGAATGTTGGTTATATAGCGATTCCATTTTCAAGTCTGATAATCTTGTACCTTAAGAATGACAAATACTAATGTGCATTCGATAATTTAAGCATAGAGATAATACCAGTTTTCCAATAAATGTGGTTTCAAGTCTTGGTTGCTAAGTTGAGTTGTCAAACTGATCATATGCTTTAGTCATTTTAACAAGCAACTTTCAAATGAACATTTGTTTCATTTATTATCAAGAATTACCAAAGTGCTAATTCTACATATGCATTTAAACAAATAAAAGTGATAAACTGGATCATTCATTCCATAGAATATGATGTTTATAGTAATACCAATGATTCAATCCATCCATACAAAAAGTGATCAAAATATAAATTTCAACTATCCACAAACATCTATAAATATCCCCAAGAACACCCAAAGAAGAAATTCATCAACCAAAGAAGAAACAATCAAACACTCCACCACCAAGAATAGAAATAACCCTCTCAATCTCCACCGTCTCCACCAGCTCCACTAACTCCCTCTCCTACAAGTCCACCAGCTCCACCCCTCAATAGTCTATGAATCTCATCCTGCTTAGCTTCAATGCTAAGCATGATGTCCCGCAAAGAACGCTGGGTGGTCGTGCTGGGGCCTGCCTCTTGCTACTCTCTCTTTGTCTCCATCTCCCTCTCTTCTCTAGCATCAAGCTCCTCTTGCACTTCATCGACTCCTTGGGGAGGGGGCACTTCTTGTCTTGCAGCCGAAGCACCACTGTGATCTTGGCTTCTCCAGAAAGAGGCCTTGTTTAGTGGCCCCATCGGCTTTTGAATTTTCATTTCGGGCCTCACCCTGACCTTGTGGTCTCTGCATATCTTAGTGACCAAGGTGCCAAATGGGAGTGAGCTTCGCTTCAAATCACAACCCTTCTTCACTTTATTCAAGATAAGAGAGGGGAGGTCTATGCTATGGTTCTTCCCAAGTGTATAAAGCAATCAAGCCATGTCAGTTAGAATCTTATTTTTTCGTCTTGTTGGAGCAAATTTTGACACCACAATCAAGTTTAGCATTTTGTATTTGTCAGTCAGTTCCCCTTGGCGGAAAAATTTTCATCCCGCCCAAGAAAAGTTGGTTACTCCCGGCAGCTCCCTCCCAAACAAATTCATTGCAACATTCTTTTTTGGAGGGTATGTCGGGTTTTGCACCCAAGGCACCTCTTGCCTTATCTCCTTAATATATGCTTCATCCACGTCAATGTAGATGCCCCTTACATACGTTCGGATTGTGCCATTGATGATCTCGGCATTGGAGTAAAACTCCCATACCAAATCAATAATGGCGTCTCTGCCATTTCGCAAAAACCATACCCAATTCCTCCTCTCCATCTCTGCCAATATTCCCAACACCAAAAAATCAGTAATCACATCCCTCTCACAAACTACTGCATAATTTTGGAAAATATTTTCATACCTATCAGCTTTGAGGGCATTGGAGAATCACGTTCGATCATATCTCCTCACTATTGGTCTCCCCTCCTTCTCCTTAATCAGTTCTTCTACAAAATTTGGCTCCTAGTTTACCTGGTTTCACCTGGCAGGTAGTTTAACTCTAGGCATGGCTTTGAGCTTTAAAATGATCTCTAAAAAGTTTTGGTTTTAGTGTGGGATTAAGGTTTTTGACGTGGGAATGAGTTTGGGAGGGTTGATTTTAAGTGGAAATGGGGAATGGAGGATATTTTGAGGACTGGGTAGCGAGGATGGGTTCTAGGATTTGAGAGATTTTGGAGGTTTTTGGGGATTTCTCAGTGTGGAAGATGACTCAGGTTTTTATAGTCTGTGAAGTGACGTTCAAACATCGTTAGAAGGATTTCTGAAACATCGTTCGAACGTGGTAAACTCCCAGTACTTTTGAGTTCTATCAGAGATCAAAGTACTGTAAGCTCATATCGTTCGAACTTGGTATTGGCATTCAAACGTTAATCTCGTTTGAATGTGTTATTGGCGTTCGAACGGATTGAGCTCCCAGTACTTTTCATTTCCATCAGAGACTTCATTAGAGGCTGAGTACTGTAAGGAAACGACGTTCGAACGTTGAATCAAACTCAAAAAAATTTAAAAAAATTTTCTGCACTACATTATCCATTAAAAGAGGACAAAACACATAGGTTTGAACCAGAAATTCATGTCATCTCAGAATAAGTCCCTACCCATGATTTAAGTTGGTATTCTGGGACATTCCTTACTCGGTCCATATTTGTATTTCAGTCAAAAGAGTTTGTACAAACAGATTTTTGCACTTTTTACAAAAATTTGGACCCCTGGCTTTTATCTCCATAGCACAATTTTCCATAGTTTAAAAAGAAGTCTAATCTGAGTCTTCATCTGTCTTCATGCCATTTGAACAACCAGTAACTCTCCCAATATCCTCTCTCACAAACCGGTTAAGTAGAGTACCGGAATAGGATGGCGTGTCAAGATAATCCTTACTCTACCCATTCCTTATCCAGTCTAATTGATCGAGTGCGCGACCAGAAATTGATTCAGAACACTGATTATATTTCTTCTCGTGAAAGACTCTACCATACTATTTACAGGCACCAAGTCTTTTGGCACAACGACGTTTAGCAAAAGTGTTTCTGCCGCATAGGGGTTTTACTTGTTGTTCTCGGATCTCATTCTTTCTTACCAATCTTGGTTTTCTCATGATCACAGTATGCACATCAGAAGGAAAAGTGCGCAAAACTCCTAGACTAAACCAAAAAATTTTAACATTCATGCTTTCTATGCTTTAAGACTCACTACCTGGTTCTTTAACGTATGTCAGTCACAAAGACGATCAGAGATGACTCATAAACATAATCATCAATTTATACAAAACATGGTACACAATCTGATTAAGAACAACAACAACAATAACAAAAATTTTCTACAGGCACATATGAACTGTAGTTCTCACCCCCAACCTAAACTGAACATTGTCCCCAATGTTTCGAATTTACCGATATGGTGGGCTTTGGAGATGAGGTTGAACGGTAGAGATCTGATTCATCAGTCGAAACCTACAAGCAAAATACACAAATCAAATATATCATTGTAGATCTGGGTTTTTGCTAGGATGAAAACCCTTGATTCTGAGTGCAGACAGAAGAAGAATAGTCATGTACAAATAGAGTAAACACATGCAGATCATGAGACAAAGGACTGGATCTTTGGGTAGTATGGTCATAGTGTTGTTGGGAGATGGGTCGTGGTTCTAGAAGATTGCAAACAACGAAGAAGAAGAAGAAAGAAAAAGGAAAAAGTGGAAGGGCGGTGGGGAAAAAAAGAAAAGGGGAAAGGCGATTTATAAAGGTGCGCCTGTGGGTCGGGTTTAATCGGGTTTTTCTTGACCTGCCCCCTTTTTGTGTCGGCAGGCACTTTTCTCAAAGCCATGTTCTGGATCCATTAAAAGAATGGTCTCCACATTTTTGAGAAAGTTCTCCAAAAATGGTTTCAACTACTGACCATTAACAGTAAAGATATTACCATTTGATGGATTTTTCACTTCTACTGCTCCGTGTTCAAACACCTTTTTGATAATATGCGGCCCTGTCCATCTTGATATCAACTTACCAGGAAATAGATAGAGTCTTGAATTAAACAATAGGACTTTTTGAGAAGGTTCAAAAGACTTCTGCACAATGTTTTTGTCATGAAAATTTTCATCCTGGATTTCACAATTTTAGCATTTTCATATGCTTCATTTCTTAATTCCTCAAGTTCATTAATTTGCAGTTTTCTTGAAAGTCCAGTCTTGTCCAAGTTACTACTAATTGCTTTAATGGCCCAATATGCCCTATGCTTCAATTCCCCAGGTAGGTGACACGACTTTCTATAGATTAATCGATAAGGAGACATGTCCAAAATTGTTTTAAACACAGTGCGATATGCCAAGAGTGCATCAGTTAGTCTTAACGATCAATCTTTGCAGTTTGAATTTACCATTTTTTCCAAAATTAATTTGATCTCCCGATTAGCTAATTCAGTCTGTCCACTAGTTTGTGGATGATAAGGGGTTGCAATTTTATGAAAAATCAAATATTTTTTCATCAAATTCCAGAAAGGGCGATTGCAAAAATGAGCCCCCCCATCACTTATGATTGATTTAGGAACTCCAAACCAGAACAAAATATTTTCTTTAAGAAATTTGATCACCGTTTGGTGATCATTATTTCAGCATAGAATTGCTTCAATCCATTTGAATACATAGTCTATGGCCACTAAAATGTATAGATAGCCAAAGGAAGGGGGGAATGGTCCCATAAAATCAATGCTCCAACAGTCAAAAATTTTAATCAAAAGAATTGGGTTCAAGGGCATCATGTTTCTTTTTGAAATGCTTCCTAACCTTTGGCATCTATCTCAATTTAAACAACAAGCATGGACATCTTTGAAAAGTGTGGGCCAATAAAATCCGCACTGCAAGATTTTTGCAGCGGTTTTTCTTGAGGAGAAGTGGCCACCACATGCTTCAGAATGACAGTGTTATTACCTGTCTACTTTCTCGAGTGGGGATGCAACGTCTTATGATTTAATCCTTACAGTACTTAAATACGTACAGATCTTCCCAAAAGAAGTTATGAACCTCCCTCAAAAATTTCTTTTTGTCCGTGGGGGAAAAGGACGGAGAGAGTGTTCCAGTAGTAAGAAAATTAGCAATATCAACGTACCATGAGGTCTTATCAATTATGAACAGTTGTTCATTAGGGAATTTTTCATTGATTGGTAGTTCATCCTCATGAAATTCATAAGTTAACTTGGAAAGATGGTCTGCCACCATATTCTCAACACCTTTTTTGTCTTTAATGACCAAGTCAAATTCTTGAAGTAAGAGTATCCATCTTAAGAGCCTAGGATTAGCATCCTTCTTTATGAACAAGAATTTTAATGTTGCATGGTCAATGAATACAGTAACAGAAGAACCAACAAGATAAGGATGAAATCTTTCCAAAGCATAAACTACTGCAACCAATTCTTTTTCCGTTGTTGAATAAATTCATTTAAGCATCATTCAAAGTTTTACTTGCATAGTAAATGACATGTGGTTTCTTATCTTTTCTTTGTCCCAATATAACACCTACAACATAATCACTTGCATCACACATTAGTTCAAAGGGTAGAGTCCAGTCAGGGGGTTGCATTATTGGGGTAAAAATTAACATGCCTTTAAGCTTGGCCAGGCACAAATCAAACGAGTCACCATAGACAGAGAAGTCATCCATGAATACTTCCAAAATTTTTTCAACCATGTTATTGAACAGACTCAACATGTATCTTTGGAATGTTGCAGGAGCATTACAAAGTCCAAAAGACATCATTTTGAATGCAAAAGTGCCAAAGGGGCATGTGAATATGATTTTCTCCTGATCATTGAATGCTATCTCAATTTGATTATACTCGAAATAGATATCCAGAAAACAGTAAAATTCAGGGCCTACAATTCTCTCTAGAACCTGGTCCAGAAAAGGAAGAGGGAAATGATCTTTTCTAGTCACCAAATTGAGCTTTCGATAGTCAATACACATCTACCATCCTGTGACGACTCTAGTTGGTACTAGTTCATTGGCTTCATTTTTGACCACTGTGACCCCAAACATTTTGGGCACAACTTGGGTTGGACTAACCCATTTACTATCAGAGATGGGAAAGATTATCATTGCATCTAAGAGTTTAAGCACTTCTATTTTTACAACTTCCTTCATGTGTGGGTTTAGTCGTCGCTGCATTTGACGAGAGGGTTTTGAATCCTCTTCTAGGTATATGGCATGATTGCTGATTAATGGGCTTATTCCTTTTAAGTCAGTGATGGTCCACCCAATGGTGCTTTTGTGGTTTTTAAGAACTTTAATCAGTTTAGACTCTTGCAAGTTTGTGAGCTTAGATGAAATTACCACTGGGTAAGACTCGTCCTCTCCTAGAAATGCATATTTGAGGTTAGATGGGAGAGGTTTCAATTCAGACTTTGGTGGCTTGACACTAGATGAGAGTGGCTTTGTGCCACTTGGCAAAAGTTCCTCAAATTTGGGGGTCCATGTACCAACAACATGAGTCAAGCAATTCTTTGGATCATCATCTGTTGTTTTAGATGTGATGGATTCTGACAAAGAAAGTTTAGTGGAATTTTCACAGAATGTGTTATTCAGATGGTCCTGAACCAAAGACTCAATGAAATTTAATTCTCTTTCTTCTTTGTCCTCTCCTTGGTGTTTGGCAACATTGAAAATATTCAGCTCAAGAGTCATATTCCTAAAGGTTAATTTCATGACCCCATTCCTACAATTGATTAGTGCATTTGAAGTTGTTAGGAAGGGTCGACCAAGAATAACGGGAATTGGATTCTCTGAATACTTTGCTAGCTGAGTATCTAGGACGATGAAGTCAACAGGGAATACAAAGTTGTCCACTTGGACAAGTACATCTTCAACAATACCCCTAGGAATTTTGACAGATCTGTCTGCCAACTGAAGTATGACACTTATGGGTTTGAGTTCTCCTAGACCCAACTGCTAGTAAATAGAAAATGGGAGAAAATTGACACTTGCTCCAAGGTCTAACAATGTTTGTTTGATTTTGAAATTTTCGATGACACACGACACAGTCGGACACTCTGGATCTTTGTATTTTGGAGGGGTTTTGTGTTGAAGCAATACATTGGCATGTTCTGTCAAGAAGGCTCTTTTTTGAACATTCTGGCTTCTCTTGATTGTGCACAAGTCTTTCAGAAACTTGGCATAAGATGAAACCTATTTTATTGCATCTAGAAGTGGGATGTTGATTTTTACTTGCTTGAAGAGCTCGTAAATTTCTGGCTGATTATTCAACTTCTATACAGTTTTGAGTCAATGAGGAAAAGGAGTAGGAATAGAACACGAGGACTCTTCTTCCCTTGATGGCTCTGGTTCTTGTTCAATCATGGGCTCGGGTTCGTCTTCTTTCTCACATTTTGGCTCAATTGTTTCAGTCTCGATTGGTGAATTGACTTAGGTTTTGGCTTTGGAAGTAGCATGTCTTTGATAGTCTTGTTAATTACCTTGCCACTTCTTAGTGTAGTGACAACTTGGGCTTGGGCTTGTGGAGTTTCCATGATTGCGGGATTTTTCGCCTGAAATTGGCCTTGTGGTGATTTTGGTTGGACAGGAAACTTGCCCTTCTCATGGGTGGTCATGGATTGGGTCAATTTTTGGATGTGGCTTTTAAGATCCTTGAAAGATTGAGTGGTCTGTGTTTTGAAATCAGTGAAAGCCTGAGTGGAACTATTGTTGTAGTTCATTTGGCTATGCATGAACTGATTCAATGTATCCTCAAGGTTCTTCTTTTGTGGTGGCTGGTATGGTTGGTATGCGGGAGGTCCTTGAGGTGGTGGGTGTGAACCTTTGTTGTTGGTTCATCGAAGTTGGCTGTGTGTTTCTCCAACTGAATTTTGAGTGGTTCCACCACCCTAGATTATATGTTTCAGAGTATGGGTTGAAATAAGGCTTGTTGAAGTTGGAGACAAGATTTGTTTGTTCCAACAAAACCTCTTTGAATGTTGGAATGGTAGGACACTCCCCAGTAGGGTATCCTGACAGCGCATAGATCCCACACACTTGTTTTGTGGGAGATCTCACATCAACTTGATGAACCTTTTTCATCTCTAAGTTCAAGCTTTTGAGACTGGATGGACATTTTTGCTCTTAGGTCATCATCATCTCTCAAGACATACTTACCCCCTTGGGAAGTAGATGGTTTAGCTTCAATAATGGTAGGGGAGGCTGAGTCCCACATATGAGAATTGTCAGATATGGTGTCAAAGAAATTGAATGCCTCCTTTGGACTTTTGCTTATAAACTCTTCTTGAGCCATCATTTCGACAAACTGACGTAGTCTAGTGGGCAAGGAGTCGTAAAAAAATTCTACCAAAGTCCAATTCTCAAAAGCATAGTGTGGGTAGGACTGGAGTAGGTCCTTGAATCTCTCCCAACTTTGGTACAAGGTTTCCCCTTCTTTGACCAAAAAATTCATGATTTGCCTTTTCAATGCATTAGTGCGGTGTAGAGGGAAAAACTTTCTGAACAATTCATTTTGTAGTGCCCACTAGTCAGGTATTGAAAGAGCTTTTAAAGAATTTAGTCATTGTTTAGCTTTATTTTTTAGAGAGAATGAAAAAAGTTTCATTTTGGCTAGCTCAGAATTGTCTTGAAGCGTTCCACATACTTCCTCAAACTCTTTTATGTGCAGATATGAGTTTTCTGTTTCGAGTCCACAAAATTGAAGGAGTAGTTGAACTATCCCAGTAAAGAGGGGTGCATCTTTAGGAAAGATAAAATATGAGGGGATACTATTTCTTGTGAGATTTAAGTAATCCTGCAGAGTTCAATTGTTAGGCACTTCCCCCTCTCTCACGGGAATTTCTCCTTGTTTCTCATCATTTTCTATTTTACTTTCATAAGAGTCTGCTACTGATCTGGGTGAAAGTGGTTCCGATTGATTCGTAGACCCAGAAGATTTTGCTGGCAAATTTTGATAGTAAGGAGCGTTCTTAGATATAAAATTAACTAAAACAATTTTATTCACAGTAAAACAAATTTATACACAAAAAGTGAGGTCTTTTCACCTTTTACCATAAACACCTTTTATGGTTCCCAGGCAATGACGCCAAAAACTTGACTTGATCTGAAATGTGTACACCCAAGTGCAGGCGGTCAAGTTGTAGTAATAATCCAGTTGAGTCCGGAGTCGAATCCACGGGGAACTATGATTGGTGTTTTGAAGTAAGCAATAATAAAGACCAAATAATTGGAAACTTTGAGAGTTTGAAGTGGTGGAATTCTTGAATAGAATAGAAGATTCTTTTCAAGAGTTTTCTAGACAAAATATAAGATAAATTCAAATGTAAAATAGTCTCCCTTTAACTTGAGGATCAGAACTTGTGGTTAATCATCCAGTTTATTATATTTGTGTTTTATAACTCAATTAACTCCCGTGTCAACAGCAAGTTAATCAGAAGATAAAGATGGACTGTGAGAATTAAGCACATGATTTCGATCCCTTTTTGTAAGTGGACAAGAATTGTCTGTGCTGAGATTTAACTCGTTTGCAAACAAGCAAGTGTTTCTACAAGGCATCCAACCATGAAATTAATGTTTTATTCTTTAGATAAAACACGATAATAGTGAAGATTGAAATGTATCACGAAGATCTAGCTGGGGTACTTGCCTTGAATCAACGAGTCTTTCTATGCAAGAGTCATCCGTGACATAGAAAGAACCCACGATTATATACAAAGTACCTTAGCTTTGCTAGATACATTCAATTATTCAATGAACAAGTGAAATATAAAGCATTAAAGCATAACAAGATTGCACAAATATAACTTTCGGATAATCAATACATGTTCATCACCTCTTACTAAAGAGTGAATGAGGAACTACTCACTCTTCATGACTTGAGTAACGCTAGAAAAGTGGGTGATACTTATTCCTCTAAGTAGAGAATTTACAAAGTAAAGTACAATAAGGGAAGAGCCGATCTTCACCAAAGAATAAGTGAATCACCTTCCACCCTTCACAGCTTTGGTAAAGCTCTAGAAAAGTGGAAGAGTTTCACTCCTCTAAGGAAGAAGGAAACTCAAGCAATGAAAGTGAAAGAAATAAAGAAAGTAGAAGAAAACTGGTTCCTTTTGGAGGGTTTCCACCACAACCAAAAGATGAGTTATCTCTCTTGATACTTGTAAGTAAAAACAAGTACAACTACAAGGGGAGTCTAAGGCTCCATCATGGTTGTCACAACATGAATGTAAAAACTTAGCACAAGTAAATAAAAAGACTTCAACTACAAGGGGAGTCTTAGCCTCCATCATGGTTGAGACAAATGCAAACCATAAACAAGAAATGTACAAAAACTAACTCTGTACTGTACAGGAGAAAAATTTTGTCCCATGAAGCTCCTTTAATTGGAGTATTTATAGGCAAGGAAGGGGAGGTGGTGAAGGAATAGTATTTATCGTCCAAGTCCAACTGAAAAGCTAACAACTCTGCAGCCAGTCAGTGGAATGTTCAAACGTGATCTGTCGTTCAAACGTTGTGTTTGTTTTTGCTTTTAGGGCATTCGAACGTGGTATGTCGTTTGAACGTTGTGTCTGTCTTTGCTTTTAGGGCGTTTGAACTTCAGATGGGGTCTGAACCCCCTTACTTAAGTAGTCTGTGGTCTCTGTGATGGTTACTTCCATACATCTTGAACAACTCTGACCCTGCACTAAGCAACTTGGTCCTCAATCACTCAAGACAACGTTTTGAACGTGGAGTGGCGTTCGAATGTTGTACTCAAGTACTTCTATGGTTTTTCTTTCTTTGCTACAACACTCCAGCAGGTCTCAGTAGTCTAGTCTTCTTAGGTTTCCAGAGCACCTTCGAACGTGAGTGGGCGTTCAAACGTGGTACTCATGTACCTCAGCATTTTCCCTTTTTGATTGCAACACACCATGTCTCAGCAACCTGGTCCTCAATCACTTTAGGGGAACGTTCAAACGCTGATCCACATTCGAACGTTCTTGCTTTGTGCCAAGCTTTTCCAATTTTGTGTTCTATCCAAGTGTGATATTTGTTGTCCTTGAGCTCTTGTTCATTTTAGGACCTGAAATGTCATTATTTAAACTCCATCAAAGCACAATTAGTCCCAAAAAGGCATAGTAAAATGCTAACTTTAAGCACAAATAAGGAATCACTATAAATTGAATCTATAAGCATTAGACAAGCCTGCTTGTGTGGGGAGAACAACCAGTTAGAAGGTATTGGTATTAGATCACTATAGTTCTTTGGGTACTATGGACCCTCTACCATTTATTGCGACAAAGCAGTTTCATGAGCGCCAGGGGGGCTAAGCACAGTTCTTTGAATCAAAGGTTGGATGAAATCGATTCTTTTTTAGATATCAAAATTCGAATCATATAGGATATTCGCTACATGGATTAGAGTTGATCGAACAAGGGATCCTACTTGGAGATTAAGTCGAATATACCTTGCATGGTTCGAGTGGTCCCGTCATATACACGAAAAGCTGTAGTGTAGAGCAAACCAGGAAGGGTAAAAATTAGACTACTACTGATCATTCGATCCTTCTGCAAGTCGACTGTACATCTCTCACTATGTCATTTTTTTATGAGCACTACTTTTTCTTTCAGATGCAAGTCAATTTTCCTACGTCTCTGATAAATACCACTGTCACCTCCATTCTTCCTATGGCTTTTAATGCTACTAATTAGTTCATCTTCTTTTGCATCTACCATGGATAGACTCTTTGGATACCATAAACCTAGATTTGTGGTACCTACTAGATATCTAAATATCCTTTTTACACCATTTAGATGAGAATCCTTAGGATTAGCTTGAAATCTAGCACACAAATACACACTAAACATAATATTGGGTCAACTAGGAGTTAAATAAAGCAAGCTACCAATCATTTTTTTTTAAAGATTTTGATATCTACATTTTTGTTATTTTCATATTTATTAAGTTTTAAAGATGTGCTCATGGGAATGCCATAGGGTTTTGGATTTTCTAGCCCAAATTTCTTGAATAAGTCATTGGCATATTTAGATTGACTTATGAAAATTATTTCTTTTTCTTGTTTAATTTGCAACCCAAGAAAGAAGTTTCATTCACCCATTAAACTCATCTCAAATTCACTATTCATGCATTTAGCAAGGTCTTCACACAAATTTTCACTTTTAGCACCAAATATAATATCATCTACATATATTTGTAAAACAAGTATATCATCATGTATATGTTTGATAACTAGATTTGTATCACCTTTTTCCATAGAGAAGTCATGTTCTAATAGAAATTTACTAAGTCTATCATACCAAGCCCTAGGAGCTTGTTTTAATTCATATAATGCCTTAGAGAGTTTATAAACATGGGTTGGGTTATGAACATCTTCGAAATTGTGAGGTTGTTCCACATAAACTTCTTCCAAAAATGAAACTACTTAAAAATGCACTCTTGGCATCCATTTGGTATAGCTTAAAATTCTTATAGCAAGCATATGCGAGTAGCATTCTAATGGCTTATAATCTAGCTATGGGTGCAAATGTTTCATCATATTCTATCCTTTGTTGTTAATTATACCCTTGTGCAACTAGTATAGCCTTGTTTCTAGTTATGTTTCCCTTTTCATCTTGCTTGTTTCTAAATACCTATTTTGTTCCTATAATGGATGTGTTTCTAGGTTTAAGAACTAGCTCCCATACTTCATTTCTCTTAAATTGATTTAGCTCTTCTTGCATGGCCATGATTCAAGATTCATCTTTCAGTGCTTCACTTATTTTCTGGGGCTCTTTGTTTTACAAGAAGGCTAAGTTGATGCAAATGTTTCCAAGGCTAGATCTAGTTTTGACTCCTTGTGAGGGGTTTCCTATAACTTGGCCTTGTAACGCCCCAAAATCCACCCTGGAAGACATTACTATCTATAACCATTCATACCATGAGAGCATCTAATAAAATCCATAAATAAAAGAAATTCCATGCGTCATCCATAACAACTAAAGCATCATCCAAAAGAATATAGCCAACTACCGAAATTATATCCCAAAAATTAACTATTTTCTAGCAGCAGAATAAGAAAAATATTAACATGAACATTATCTTAAAATAAACCTCCTACTCTAGGACATAAAAAGAACAGTTCTAGACATATCCATCTGGGTCCACATGCCCGTCAAGTTGAGCTTTCCATGCTATCTGCTTGTCAACTTTGAGCTCCTCCTCTAAACCAAAGTTTGAAAAGAATGTTGTTTGTAGGGGGCTGAGCACTAAGCTCTATAGGAAAATCCTCACAAACTCAAACAAAGTTTCAAAAGCATACAAAATAGTTGGTCTCATTTTAAAAATATCATATATAGCTTTTGAAGGAAAACAGGGACATTTAAATGATCTCAAGTTTATACAATATCAATAATTAAATGACAAAAAAAAACCAATTCCCAAAAATATCAATTCCAGCAAGTTACCATTTCCACAATAACCATTTTCACAATAAACCAATTCCACCATAAACTCCTTTACATAATAAATCATACCCAACCATTTGCACATTAAACACTAGCTCACAATGTATCTCAGGTATGATGTATGACATCGTATGAATAAGCACACCGAGAATATCCTAGCGCACACACACATAACCAATCCTCGCAAAGATATCAAACTTTAGGAGCATATACCAACACATTGGTAGTGATGAATCCAACCTAGGAATAGTATACTAACCCTCAGCCTTGATACCACATGAGCGAATAGTCGTTTGGTCCTCGCAAGGCACCAACCCACTACAAGTGGTAGGAAAAATTCAAACACGCACGGAGTAAGAAACGCATCTACCCACTCTAAGATACCTGGTCAATAGCTACCCACGGTCATCCAAACATCCACAAGAGATATAATACCCAACCAATTTCTCCAATCCCAAGTAAAAATAAAAAATTTCCAAATTTCACATGTATTATTCTAATAAAATAATTTAAGAAAATATGCAAGAGATCATCAAAAATACCATTTTTTTGTTCCATACCAAGCACTAGAGTTTTGAAATCAAGAACAAAGGAAAAATCAAGAGAAAAATCTATTTCTCTTGAAAACTAGGGTTTTAATACAAGAAAAAGAGATTTCATGGCTACCCAACCATAGCTTTGTTTAAAACATAATAATATTTGCAAGAATATTAAGAATCAAGGATTTCCTAGCATATAAATAGGATTTAGAGTCAAAACATACATATATATAAACCTTAGCTTCAATGGAAGAGAATAGTATGAAACCCTTACTTTTCTTCTTCCATGGTGTTGTGTGAAAACTAGAAGATTTGATCTACTTAAATGTGAGAATCCCCTTCAATCTGGTGTTTCTCCCCTTCCTTTCTACTCTCCAAGACTCTCTAGTGGTTAGAATTGATGAAATTGGGCTAAAGGAGGCGTCCATAAAAATTTTTAGTGTAAAAATTGGAGAAAACCCGTAAAAATGATCAGGGTCAATTTTAGGGTAGCATCCGAACTGTCCTTGGGTGTCCAAACGGTTCAAAGTCTCTGTCTTTGACAAGAAATAATGTTTTTGGGTAAGGAGTACTGTTCGGACGGTGCTTGGAGAGTTCAGACGGAGGCAACTTTCTGTCCCAACTTCAAGAGCAGTTTTCACCTATTTAGAAGTCGATTCAGGAAATGTTCATGAAATACACTTTTGTAGCCCTTGAAGTCTAGTTTCTACTTTCCAAAAATTAGCTCCATTGGAGTTCAGATTAAAAATTTATAGCTAAAATACGAAGGTTATGTCAAATTCCTTCTTACTTTAATCCTATCCAAAATAGATTTTAACTTTAGAATAGTTCTAAACTTCTAATACAACTCATATAACCTCTTCCATTGTTTTTCGACATTATGGATTCAATGAAAATCTTATTTTGACATAAAAATATTTATAAAATTACTGTGCCACCTTTCTCAAATTTAAATATCTCCAAAAGTCAATTTACTCTGAAAGTCAAATACGCTTGAAACTTAAATTTCATAATCAATATTTTAACAATTATTCTAAGTTTCTATCAATATTTTATTCATCTTAGGAGAACTCTTAAGATAATATTATATTTATTTAATTTTAATATGGGATTCTACAGGTCTAGGGGATGATCTACAACTCTTCTATATTCTTTTAGAAGTTCTTGTGAGGGAGTCTCATTTGTAAAACCCAAGAAAATTGAAATTTTTATTAAAAGGGAAAAAGGGTAATTAGCTTTTATGGTACGGGCTAAATATTTTTTTTCTAGAACTCGGATGACGAAAAGGACCTCACCATTGGATTCGTCTTGCAAAATCTATTTACTCTGTCAATTTTTATTGAATTCTGAGACAATTGAATTTTTTACGTTTTTCAATGTGATTGAATGTCACGAGATTAATTAAATGCGATCAAGATTTAATTGCAAAACACGAAAAATAATTTAAAGTTAGTTCAAATAAAATTTATTAAACATAACACAGGACGAGATTCCATTGATTCGAGATAAAATTAGATCAAAAAAGGAGCATTTGGCACGTTGTTGGCCAAGCATTCAAGGGGTATAAAAGGGGAGAAAAATCCAATTTTCGGATAGAAAGAGAGAGAAGAAGAGAGAAAACTCAAAAAATCTCCCACTTCTTCTTGCAACCTACGATTATCCATTTGTCAGATTGGGCCAAGAACAAAAGTTGTTCTACACGATGAGAGCTACAAGTACGTACCAAAGATCATGAGTTTCACCAAAGTTTCAAGAATGAGATTGTTGGGGTCAAAGCTTAGAAGCTCGATTTGGGTATTTTGAAGCTTCCACTACGTGGTATTACGCTTCAAGAGGTAGGGTTCTTTTTCTAACTAGGTTTATTTTCAACATATAGTTACATATGAAATGGGTAGCATAATTAGAAATGAAATCTCTTGTCTAAATATACTCCTAGTGTAACTAGAATATAGGAAATAGTATAAGAATGTATAAAACCAATTTTTGCGTGGATTAGGTTCATTGAAATTTCTAGTTTAGTAATTTCATGAGAAATGTGATGAATTGGACATATTATGTGTTTACATGATTTTGTGCCTTTTGGATGTTTGATAAAAATGCCTTGAATGACATGAGCATGTTATTTGAATAAAATTAATATAACTTGCTTTGTGAAGATTTTGAAATATAATTATATGCTTAATGATATAAGTTACATTTATGATTTTGGAAATGTTGATAGACATTAAAATTGTTCACAATGTGCTCATGACATGTTGAACATAATGTTGAAATTACAATTGAAAAACTTGATTGCATAGTGAAATGAATAGCAATTATACATTACATTTGCATATGCATGAGAAGCATCACATTCATGGGCATGTGACATGAGTGTGGGTGTGCGCATGGTTTTGATCAAACACTATCCTTAGTGGGTTAATACGTGAGTCCAGGAAGGTTGGACCTAGGTTCGACTAAGTCGTAGTGATTGAATTGAAAATAAGGTTCGGGGTTAGTAAGAAGGGCTAGATTATCCCTTGGGTGTAAGACCCAGTGATTTGGATACACTTTCTGTTGGTATTGAGTCCATAAAGTGTGTCGATGTGCTCGGAGCTGTTGGTGGAAGTCCATAGATGCTATGTTGGTTAAGTGCCCGTTGGTGCAAGTCCATAAATACCCACCCCAAGAAAGACTTGAGATTTATAAATGGTCATTGGATGTGTAACATCAAAGGTGGGGGTTTGGAATGCCCAGATGTATATTCATGGCATTGCATGTGGTATGGGAGTTGGTGGAAGGCTCAAGCTGCATTACATGTGTAAGTGACATCTCATGAGATGTCATGACATTGGAAAATCCATTATGAATTGCATATTCTTGAATGGATGTTTGATTGCTTGTTAAATTTTATGTGAGTATTTCATAGGGTTTGGAGGTAGCCGTTTTAGAAAATACCCTATTGAGCATGACTCACCGTTTATGGGACAACATTTCAAGTGCAGGACAAGTGTCTGTGGATGGCTCTCACTTGGGCTCTTTTTGATAAAGAAAGTTGAGTTGTGGCTTCAAATTACATTTCTAAAATAATTGTGTAATTTGAATTGAACTTGTAAATTGTATTAAGAGGATATGTAATGAACTCATATGGACTAGAAATCGTGTATATGAAGGTATGAATGAGTATGGAATGGGTTTGCATGGCCAATGGTTTAAGATTGGAAAGAATTTGGGAAAATTGGGCCCAGGTGCTGGTAACTAAGTGATTAAATACCGGTTGTGATGCCCCAAAATTTGGGTGTCCGTAATTACCCCGTTGATCTCCCATCAATCCGTGAAATATCCATACATACTGTGTAACTCGATACCACAGTGTTATGCCCCATTTATCTGAATTCATAACATAAAAAAAATTCGGGTAGAATCTCCTTTGTAGGGGAGCTCTACCCAAAATGCAACTTGTGCAATTATACAACATTGACTACATCGAGTCCATTTATCCATACTCATATAACAACAACCGAAAATCATATAACATACAATTTTACACAAAGTATAGTTCATATGAGTTTTCTTTTTTGCAATTCCTTGCACAATATTAAATGTCCAAAAATATTTACACATGTATTTTACAAAAATGCAATTTAAAGCCACATCTCAGATTTTCTTCATCAATGGGGGTTAGAGAAAGTGACATCCACCGGCGCATGTCCCCGCACCTGAAATATTGTCTCTATTAAGGGTGAGCCATGCCTCAATAGGGTATCTCCTAAAAAGGTACTCCCAACCTTTTTAAGGATGAATATTAAGTGCTCACATGCAATTCAACAAATAACAAATAATCCATTCAAGAATATGCAAACATAATAGAATTTTATATGCCATGTCATGAGATGAGACTTACACATGCAACTTGTAACGCCCAAAAAACCACCTTGGATGACATTACAATTTAAATCCATTCATAGGATGAGAGAAACTACTTAGATCAATCAATAAATAAAAATCCTTTCATTATATATAACATCTACAACATCATCCCAAACGAGTGAGCCAAACTATGGCCATAATATAAAAATAATATGCCCAATTATGATAATTACATCCCATAAAAATTAAACATAAACTCACAGCGGAATTACAAGAGAGTCTAAACTTTACAATATTTTCAAAATAAATTTCCTAGTCTAGAATAAAAGGCAATGTTGTTCTAACCGTCCACCTTGAGATCAACATGCCCATCTATGAGAGTCTCTCAGTGTCTTGGTTCATCAACTCCCAACTCCTCCTCTAGTACATAATCTGAAAAATGTTCAGATGTAGGGGGTGAGCACTAAGCTCTGTAGGAAAATCCTTCCAAACTCGAACAAGGTTTACAAAAACATATAAAAATGATCGGTCACCTTTCACAAATAGCACATATGAATTTTAAAATAAAACAGGGACATTTAAACATATCTTAAGTTTAAGCAAGAGCAATAATTTAATGCATAAGTGAAACCAATATACGACTAATAATCCATTCCACCATATAAACCGTTTCTCCCATGTTCTTGCGGAATCTCATATTTCCCAAAATTCTTGTAGAAACTATTTCTGGTTCAATAAACAATAACCCACCATTGTATTCGTATCTCTGGTCTGAAGTAAGATCTCGCATGAATACCATCAAAACTATCCTGACCCCCGTACAACCCACACAAATCCTTGTTAGGATATCCAACTTTTAGGAAGGGCGTATGCCAACACCATGGCAGTGACGTATCCAACCTAGGAGTAGTATACTAACCCTTTTTCCACGATACCCTGTGAGCAATAATGGTTTAGTCGTCGCAAGGCACTAACCCCACTACGAGTAGTAGGAAAAGTTAAAACCCGCACGGAGTAAGAAGACATCTACACATTCCACGATACCCGATCAATAGTAGCCCATATTTATCCAATAACCACACAAGAGATACAATACCAATAATTTCCTCAAATAACAAACAATTTCATAAATCCCCAATTTCACATGTAGTATTTCAATAGAACAATTGAAGAAAATGCAAGAGATCTTCATCAATATCATTTTTGATACTCAACACAAAGCACTAAAGTTTTAGAAACTAAATTTAAGTGAATGTAGAGGGAGAAACTTATATTTCCCAAAAACTAGGGTTTTAAATCAAGAAAAAGAGATTTCATGGGTATTCAACCCTAATTTTGTTTAACACACAATAATAATTGCAAGAAGACAAAGGAATGATGATTTCATAAAATATATATAAGATTTAGAGTCAAAGAATACATATATACAAGCCCTAGTCTCAATGAACAAGAATGGAATAAAACCCTTACCTTTCTCCTTGGCTTTGGTGTGAAGGACAAGAAGATTTGATCTTGAATCACCCTTAAAACTCTTGTTTTCCCTTTCTCTCTTCCTCTCTAAGTATTTCTTTTAGGGTTCTAGGACGTTTGGGGGTGAGAATGAGGTGAAAGAATGGGAGCAAATGGAGTGAAAAAGAGGTTTTAAAACATAAAAATCCCAATTTTTTTAACGATCTACTGGTAGTTCGAGTCCATTGGCCACTTACTACCTATTGACTATTGGTAGTTTAGATCTACTGGAAATTTACTACCTGTTGACTACTGGTAGTTCGGATTCACTGGACAGCATACTACCGATAGGTCCTGTCCAGATTTGTCTGTTTCCTCTATTTTTCATTTCAAACCCATTCCAAACCCTTCCAAAACCAATCTAAACTTATACAACATACATTTGTATATCAAACATATGGTATAAGTTCTATTGCAAACGGTTTCATATATTTACAAGTCAAAACTAAGTTTGAACTAAATATTTACGTGATTCTACACTATTAACATTGTTATCTCTACTCTTACAATCTACTTAGTTCATGCAGACTCCATTATGTATATTAGCATTTCAAAAAAAGAAATGATTACTTGCTATATAAAGATAAGAGTGTGGGGGTTTACAATTCACCCCCCTTAAAGAAAGTTTTGTGTTCGAAACTTAATCGTCGAGTTAGTCTATCTCATTCTCATTTGGCCATGATGTCGCCACTTCTATTTATCCAATAAACATCAAGCCAAGATTAAAATAGAACATCACATCCTAATTTTAAATTCATCCCTTCAACTTATACCGTCACTAAAATTAGTGAAGTCCCCAAGTTTACCTTCATTCAGTACTTTTGATTATTCTTTATACTCAATAATTCCATGTGATTGTCTAAACTAATCCCATATCATGCATAATTGCTAGATCCTCAACTTATTTCCTATTCATCGGATATCACTTAAAAAAAAAATCTCACGTTTGCTTTTTACATATAGTTTATCCATAAACATTTCGCAACAACCAAATTCAATTTCACAATTGGGTTACTTATCATTCCTATACCCCAAATTACGTTATAATCCAAAACTTAGTAATGTCATTTCGACAAGACCTACAATGCTTCCTTAATTATAATCCAAAACTTAGTAATGTCATTTCGACAAGATCTACAATGCTTCCTTAAATAGATGTATCATTCTTAATGACTTTGTTTCTTCCTAGTCTAGAGAAACTCACAATATTTAAAATCTAATAGTACTACACATCCTATGGACACTTATCAATTTAGGTAGTTCGGCGAACATCGCAAGATTCCCAATAATTATAACCATCAAACTATACACCAAGTTTTCCAAGAAATTGAATCTCACTCTTCAAGCTTATACTCTCTACATTCACCACCGTAATCGTAACTAATGGTTAATTCCACTAATATTTAATCTAATCCAATGGCTCGCCCCCGCACTTTGATATAAATTAACATCCACTAAGTCCCAGATCAAACTAGCGACAAGATAATAATTTCCATTGGTTTGAGAGTTTTGAGAAGATATGTCAAATTCTACCAAAGTGTATAATTGAAACCTAATCACATTTATCCTCCAATTACAACTTCCAAATTGTATACACCAACGATCCATCTAATCCATTCAAAAGAAAGTTTAGTAATTAACTAACTGTTATAAGTAGGCTAAGTGTCAAGTTATATCTCCAAGATATTTGCTCTCGGTCTCCAATTTAGAGCTCAAATCAATAAATCTTACAATCCTCTTCATAACTCATTTGTATCCGGATTCATGCTTTTAGATCAATCTTACTATCTCTACATGTTCACCAACTCGATTAAGGCCAATTATTTTTTACCTCCCAAGAATTCATTCTCAACCTCTAACTTTATGCTAGAGTTAATAACTATGAAATCAAGTCATAGTGGCTTTCATTAACCCCACAATTCTTTTCAAAATACTTAAACTTTCGAATCCCTATGCAAAATCCAGTACAATATATATCCAACAATATCTCAAAATTTCTCTCAATTAACTACTACCAAATTTTTGGTGATATAATTAAAACCAAAAACTAGGTTCCCAGTGATCATAGTCTTAATCATTATTCATCATATTCTTAATCATTATTAGTAATCCCCAAGATATTAACAGTCTGCTAGTTACTAGGATATCCATAGTCATTTATCCCAAAAATTACACAAGATTTCTACATCCATGTCAAAGCCAATCTTCATAGGTATCATCATTGATTCTTCAAATTACATCTTTCGAATTATCATCACTAACCATAAAGTTCAAATCTTTCATACTCATACTAACAATCCTCAAGTATAACTAATCATACCTATCTTAACAAAGTACTAAAAGAGACAAGAGAAAGAACTTCTTATTCCTCCAACACGACCCAATAACATTAAAAGATTTCATGCAACAATTAAGGTTTATATCAAACTTTGGATATTATTTGTATTTTAATACTTATTTGATATATCTAACCTCGATCTTTTTAAACCTCTATAACTACTATAATTTAGTCAAACCTTCTAGATTTCCTTTTTACATGTCTATGAGTTCGTTTCCATATCTCAACCTCAAATTTCCAATCAAAATTTGTAAATACAAATGAACTGTTAACTACACACTTACCCAAGAGATTCTCGATTGTTAGTATTCTAGAGAGTCTAAATATAGTGAACTGGATCCACAACAAAATAAGATTACCTAAATATAGTGTCCTCAATGAGTATCCTATGTGTGACCCTTCTAACCCATCAATACTTCCAAAGTAAATTTAATTAACTTTTCGTAATATTTTTAAACCAATATTGGTAACCTCAAGTTTGTGGTTATGAAAATAAACTCTTATCCATTTAAGAACAATAACCACAATTCCTATTGCTATTCCAAAATAGGCTTTCATTTGATGTTATTTCACCATATTCCTTCGATTGATCATATTTGAGAATTATACTATCTCATACCATCGTATTCACCCTGGAGGAACACATAATACTCCCACAGTTCATATCCTAAAAACAAAACTAAATTCATTCCAAAATTTCTATGAAGTTTAAGTAACACACATCTATTTCCATAACCTTATTATTCAAAACTTAGTCCATCTTAAAAAAAACATCTAAGTTAACCTTACCTCCACACATCCAAATTGGGCTATCACATCTCCAATATAGATAATATGACTTGCATAACGATTCATGCCTAGCATCATTTACAAATCAAAATTCAAATTACCATCCTTCTCCCTGAATAGTCCAAAACGACACGATATAAAACAAGAATATACATCCCAAATTTTTGTCCACTCCTCAAAGTTAGCTATATCACTTCAAACAAAGTAAAGCCTAGAGTTTCCTTCATCCTCACCTAATACTCCCCAATTCGAAGCATACAACCTCTACACACCCTTCAAGTATCCAACCGTTCTCTTGTAGGCATGTTAATACTCAACGCATGTTCTAGATTCTCAAAGTCCAATCCCAAATTTAGAGCATATGTAGTGCGTATGAATGAATGAATAGCACCAGGATAGAATAAAATTCGGGGCCAAGAATTTTAAAGAATAATGATACCTTCAACAACAACATCGGAAATGTCTTCCTCCGGTTAGGTCAAAGCAAGAACTCTTTCTTGCTTGGTACAACCTAGGGCTATAGCTCCTAATGGTTTCGGCTGTCACAGCTTTTGTCATGGTGGCTTATTTGCATGTACTTGTCCCGTTGCTTGATTCGTCTTTAGTGGAATCGATGGGCAGTTCTTTTTGGGGTGCCCGAACCCTCCAAATGCGAAGCATTGACGTGGGTCAATGTCTGTTTTGTTCCGAGCAACCCCAGTTCCTCGAACAACTTGATTCTTTTGCCCCAAAGCTTGGTCAGGTCGGCAGTACAGAGTTGCCCTTTGTGTAGCTCCACTGCTACTATTACCAGTCCTAATCAGACCTCCCCTCTCGAAGTTCTGTCATTGCTAGTTGTTGTTTCTATTCTGGCGTTGTACTAGAGTGGTTAGCTCCCTTAGGCATTGTAACGCCCCAAAACCCACCTTGTACGGCATTACAAACTAAAAACCATTCATATCATGAGAGCAACTAAATAATTCATCCATAAAGAAATTTCATACATCAAAGGTAATCTTTACAATCTGGTTCTGAAAAGAATACACCAAAATATGACGAATATATCCCCAAAAAAATATGATCCTAAAGTAAGATAATTACATCCCAAAAGAATTAAATATAAACTCGCATCGGAATTACAAAAGATTCTAGACTTCATAATATTTTCCAAAGTATATTTCCTAGTCTAGAATAAAAAGTAATGTCATTCTAAGCGTCCACCTCGGGATCAATATGCTCGTCTATGGGAATCTCCCAGTGTGCCGATTCCTCAATTCCCAAATCCTCCTCTAGTATATAATCTGAAAAATGTAGTTTGTAGGGGGGTGAGCACTAAGCTCTGTAGTAACATTCCTCCAAAACTTGAACAAGGTTTAGAAAATTATATAAAAATGGTCGGTCACCTTTCACAAATAGCATATATGAATTTTAAAAGAAAACCAGGACATTTCAACAGATCTCAAGTTTAAGCAACAGTAATAATTTAATGCATAAGTGAAACCAATATACAACTAAGAATCCATTCCACCATAAACCGTTTCTCCTAAGTTCTTGCAGAATCCTATACTTTTCAAAATTCTTGTAGAAACTATTTCTGGTAGAATAAACAATAACTCATAACTTGAACATTTCACAACCATATATACATGTATCTCAACCAAGATGTAAGACATCCATATGAATCAATGCATTGAGTAACATCTAGCCCACACACACACACCCAAATCTTCTCAAAGATATCCAACCTTTAGGAAGGGCGTATACCATACCAATGGCAGTGACGTATCCAACCCAGGCATTAGTATACTAACCCTCTGCCTCGATACCCGTGAGGAATAACAGTTTAGTCTTACCAAAGCACTAACCCCACTACGAGTGGTAGAAAAAGTTCAAAGGCCACCCACTCTACCCACTCTATGATATCTCATCAAAGGCCACCCATGGTCCTCCCATACTCATGAAAGATACAAAAACAAACTCAATTTCTCAATTTACAAGCATATCTCAAAAAATCCCCAAATTTATCATGTGACAATTCCAAAACCAATTAAGGAAAATACAAGAGATCACAACAATATCATTTTATTACTCAACACAAAGCACTATAGTTTCGAAATCAATAATCAAGGAAGAATTTAAGAAGAAAATCTATCACTCTCCAAAAACTAGGATTTTTAAAGCATGAAAGGAGATTTCATGGGTATTCAACCCTAACTTGTGTAAAACATGATAATAATTGCAAGAAGACCAAGAAAAGATGATTTCATAGCAAATATATAACATTTAGAGTCAAAGAATACATATATATTAGCCCTAGCATCAATGGACAAGAATGGAAGAAAACGCCCTACCTTAATATTCTTGAAAAGACTAGGTTTTGATCTTCTTGAAGTTGAAATCCCCTTTGATCTTGTGTTTTTATCTTCCTTTACTCATCTCTAAGGTCTCCTAGGGTTTTGAGTGTTGAAATGGGGCTAAAGGGGTTATCTTTAAGTATTTATAGTGAAAGAAAAGCCAGCTATTCGTGACTAAAAATGTTTAGATTTTTCGAAGACCTTCCGGAAGGTTTGCCTATTTGACAAACTATTTTCATTAACTTTCTGAAAGGTTGACATTGACCTTCCGGAAGGTTTTGTCTACTGGACAATCATCTTCCTTAACCTTCCGGAAGGTTTGTCTTCTGAACAAACATATTCATCAACCTTCCGGAAGGTTTGTCATCGACCTTCCCGAAGGTTTGCCTATTAGGCCAACTTTTCCAAAGACCTTCCGGAAGGTTTTGCCTACTGGTTAAATCTTTTACCTTAACCTTCCGGAAGGTTTTGTCTGTTTTTCTACAAAACCTACCTTTTTCATTTCCAATCCATTCCAAACCTTTCCAATTTCAACCCAAGCTTATTCAACATGCTTTTGTACATCAAATCTAGTTGGTATAAGTTTTATTACAACAATTTCATATATTTGCAAGCTAAATTAAGTTTTAACTACCATTTCCCAAATTTTTCCATATTAATATTTCAAAAGAATTAATAACTTTCTATATAAACCTACATACGTATATAAAGATAAAAGTGTGGGGTTTACAGGCATTGATAGATGCCATTTAGGGTATCTAGAGGTGGTGGTGGTGGATTTGCTTGGCCACCACGTCCCCGTCCACATCCACGTTCACCCTCCATCTTGCACATTAATTCACAATTTAATTTCTTTGATGTACAGGACATCCTAACTATTATTTTAACCTAAAGTATAAGGTTTGGATAAAATTTCATCTAACAATTACGTTCAACCTAGTCCTATTTCTCTAGTGGTGATCCATAACCTACAACTCCCATGTAAGACCTAAAGCCTAAGATCTGATACCAAAAACTTTGTAACGCCCCAAAAATTACCTTAGATGACATTACAATTTAAATCCATTCACATGATGAGAGCAACTACTCAGATCAATCAATAAATAAAAATCCTTTCATTATATATAACATTTACAACATCATCCCAAAAGAGTGAGCCAAACTATGGCCATAATATCAAAAGAATATGCCCAATTTATGATAATTATATCCCAAAAGAATTAAACGTAAACTTGCAACGGAATTAAAAAAGAGTCTAGACTTCACAATATTTTCAAAATAAATTTCCTAGTCTAGAATAAAAGATAATGTTGTTCTAAGCGTCCACCTCGGGATCAACATACCCACCTATGGGAGACTCCTAGTGTGCTGGTTAATCTACTCCCAACTCATCCTCTAGTACATAATCTGAAAAATGTTCGGATATAGGGGGTGAGCACTAAGCTCTGTAGGAAAATCCTTCCAAACTCGAACAAGGTTTACAAAAACATATAAAAATGGGCGGTCACCCTTCACAAATTGCATATATGAATTTTAAAATAAAACAGGGACATTTAAACATATCTCAAGTTTAAGCAACAATAGTAATTTAATGCATAAGCGAAACCAATATACGACTTATAATCCATTCCACCATAAATCGTTTCTCCCAAGTTCTTACGGAATCCCATACTTCCCAAAATTCTTGTAGAAACTATTTTTGGTACAATGAACAATAACCCACTGCTGTATTTGTATCTCTGGTCTGAAGTAAGATCTCGTATGAATACCATCAAAAATATCCTGGCCCATGTACAACCCACACAAATCCTCGCAAGGATATCCAACCTTTAGGAAGAGCGTATGCCAACACCATGGCAGTGATGTATCCAACCCAGGAGTAGTATACTAACCCTTTTTTCACGATATCCCATGAGCGATAATGGTTTAGTCCTCATAAGGCACTAACCCCACTACGAGTGGTAGAAAAAGTTAAAACCCGCACGGAGTAAGAAGGCGTCTACACACTCCACGATATTCAGTCAATAGCAGCCCATGTTTATCCAACAACCACACAAGATTTACAATACCAACAATTTCCTCAAATAACAAACAATTCCATAAATTTCTAATTTTACATGTAGTATTTCAATAGAAAATTGAAGAAAATGCAAGAGATCATCATCAATATCATTTTGATACTCAACACAAAACACTAAAGTTTTTGAAACTAAATTTAAGTGAATGTAGAGGGAGAAACCCATATTTCCCAAAAACTAGGGTTTTAAATCAAGAAAAAGAGATTTCATGGGTATTTAACCCTAACTTTGTTTAAAATATAATAATAATTGCAAGAAGACCAAGGAATGATGATTTCATAGCATATATATAACTAGTCATAATCCGTACCTGCATGCACGATTAAATATAAAATTTGAGAGTCCAACAAATTGATCCAATTATATTAATTTTTTTCAAAATATATTAACCACAAATTAATCAAATATTAAATGATTAAATATATGATAGAAATAAGTGATGTGATATTTTTAGGGAAGAAATATATAAATAATTAAATATATAATAGAAATAAGTGATGTGATTTGACATTTGAGTCTGACAAAGGAATGATAGGTGAGATAAGTAATTGGTAATGATTTTGAGGGAGAAAATATGACTGGAATAAAATTCAAACACACTCCTATTTTATTATATAGATATTTAGAGTCAAAGAATACATATATACAAGCCCTAAACCCCTACCTTTCTCCTTGGCTTTGATGTGAATGACAAGAAGATTTGATCTTGAATCACCCTTAAAACTCTTGTTTTCCCTTTCTCCTTCGTCTCTAAGTCTTTCTATTAGGGTTCTAAGAGGTTTGGGGTAAGAGTGGGGTGAAAGAATGGGAGAAAATGGAGTGAAAATGTGGTTTTAAAACATAAAAATCCTGATTTTTTTAATGATCTACCGGTAGTTCGTATTGAGATACCAGTAGTTTGGATCCACTAGCCACTTACTACCTGTTGACTACCGCTAGTTTGGATGTACTGGAAATTTACTACCTGTTGACTACCGGTAGTTCGGATCCACTGGACAACGTACTACCAGTAGGTCCTGTCCAGATTTGCCTATTTCCTCTATTTTTTATTTCTACTCATTTCAATGATAGTTTTATTCTTCCTCTCTACTACACCATTTTGGGAAGGTATTTTAGGTGCCGAGAATTCATACCCATAACCTTTATGTAGACAAAAATTCTCAAACTTTTGTTGATCAAATTCTCCCCATGATCACTTCTAACATGAGTGATCACGTACCCTTTTTTACTTTCAACCCTCTTACAATAGTCTTTAAAAGTCTATATGGCATCATCCTTGTGTCTAAGGCAATAGGCCTATGTGAACCTAGAATAATCATTTTGCTTTTGCCACCAAGGCTAATTACATTTGAGGGTCCAAACAAATCTATATTAAAGAGTTCTAAAGGTCTAGAAGTAAATACGACATTCTTAGACTTAAATGTGCTCTTACATTGCTTTCCTAGTTGACATTGATGACATAATTTGTCATTTTCAAACTTAATGTTGGGCAAGCCAATTGTTAGGTCTTTTCCAACAAGTTTAGAAAGGTATCCATGCTACAATCTCCTAGTCTTATATGCCAAAACCATGACTCATTTTTAACTATAGTAAGACATTTAACATTTTATTATATCAATCATCAAGATCCATATCATACACAATTTCAATTCTTTTATCTACCAAAAAGAATGCAATTATCTATAATGCTTTCTACTTTGCATGCGTTTGCCTAAAAAATGATTCTATAACCTTTATCACACAGTCGACTAAAAATAAGTAGGTTATGCTTCAAGTCATTCACCAACAACACACTTTCAATTTAAAGGGAGGATTTCTTACCAACATTTCCAATTCCAATGATTTTACCAATAGAATTATCTCGAAGGGTAATATATCCACCCTCTTCCTTTGATAGTTGAGCAAATTTTTTTATATCTCCCATCATATGTATTGATCATCCACTATCAAGGAACCACTTGTTGGTTTTGTGAGTAGACTTGAAGCACACCTACACAAATGGATCAAACATTGATCTTTAGTATCCATTTAGTTTTGGGTCCTTCAAACATAGAGAATGTTTTATGCATGTAGCTATTTTGATAAGACCTTCTAGCGAAGCAATTATATGCTAAGTGTCCTACCTTATTACAATAATAACATGTTTCGTAAAACCCAAGAAAATTAAAATTTTATTCAAAAGGGCAAAATAGTAATTAGTCGTCATGGTATGGGTTGAAAACCCAAATTTTTCCTGAATTCAGATGACGAAATAGACCTCACCATTGGATTCTTCTCGCAAAATCTAACTACCCAGTCAATTTTCGTTAAATTCTGAGACAGTGGGATTTTTACATTTTACGATGCAATCAGGCATCGTGTGACTAAAATAAAGGCAGTCAGGATTTAATTGCAAAATCTGGGAAATAATTTAAAGTTAGTTCAATAAAAATGTAATGAACTTCAAATGAGAGAAGATTTAATCGATTCAAGATAAAAGTAGATCAAGAAAAGACAGGACGAGTAGTGAATTGTGAGCCATGCAATTAAAGAGTACAAAAGGGGGGGGAATCAAAAAATTTCCCCAATTATTGCTGAAATTTCTGGATTGAGAGAGAGAAAAATAAAAACTTCTCCCACTTTCTACGGTGATCCGACCATCGGATCCCTATGGGATAAGGACAAAAGTTTTTCTACATGACAAGAGCTATGCGTACATACCAAAGATTGTGGGTTTTTTCATAATCTAGAAGACAAAATTTTTGGGATCAAAGCTTGGAAGCTTGATTCAGGTCTTTCGGAGTTTCTTCTACGCAAAATACACTACAAGGGGTAGGATTCATTTTCTAACTAGGTTTATTTCCAATCTAGGGTTAAAATATGAAATGAGTAGAGTGCTAGAAATAAATGTTCATGTATAACAAATTACTAGGGCTGTTAGAAAATGAAAATGGGTATGATAATGTGTTTAAACCAAATCTTGTATGATTGGATTTTGATGAAATTGCTTGGTTTGAAATTTCATGGAGAATGTGTTGTTTGTGCATGCTATGTGTTTACGTTTGTGCCTTGTAGGTGTTTGATAAAATGCCTATAAATGATTAAGTATGTTATTTGAAATGAAAATGATATAACATGCTAAATGGAGATTGCGGAATGTAATTATATGCTTTATGATATAATGAACATTTGAGAAATTGAAAATGTTATGGAGATTGAATATATTCATAATATGCTCATGATATGATGAACATGATATTAAAATTGCAATCGTAAACTACATTTGCATATAAATGGGCAGCATCGCATTCGTGGGCATTAGACATAAATGTGGGTGTGTGTGCATGTTTTTTGATCAAACAACATTCTTGGTGGGTTAATACGTGAGCTCGATCAATTTGGACCTCGGTTTGACTGAATTGCATGTTGCATTGAAAATAAGGGTCAGGGTTAGCAAGAAGGGCTAGATTCTCCCTCGGGTGCAAGAACCAGTAATTGGATACGCATTCCTATTGGTATTGAGTCCATAAAGTGTGTCAGCGTATACAGAGCTGTTGGTTGAAGTCCATAGATGTCGTGTCAGTTAGGTACTTATTGGAATGCCTGAATGCATACACATGCCATTGAAATTGTTATGGGTGCTAGTAGATGGCTCGAGTTGCATTGGATGAGTGAGTTTGATCTCATGACATGATATGACATTGTGGCATGCATTTGTGAATTGTATATTCTTGAATGGATGATTGTTTGATGAATTGTATGTGAATATTTCACATGCATCTAACCTTCTTAGGTGATACTCTATTGAGTGTGGCCCACCTTTTATGGGAACATATTTTAGGTGTTGGTCAAGCACTAGTGGATGTTCCTCACTTGGGTTCGTGTTGACGGTAGAGTTGGATTGTGGCTCTCGAATTGCATTTTTGTAATTCATTTTGAAGTGGTAAATTTGTATAAAAGGATATGTAATGAACACTTTTGGACAATATTTTGATGTAACTGAATGAATGGATAAATATGGGTGTGATCTTGGATGATATGAGTTGGAAATAGAAAAGATTTGGGAAACATCTAGGCTCAGGTACTGGTACCTAAGTAATTACGTACTGTTACAACGTTATCAGATGACCTAGATACTAGTACTTAGACTTACAAGCACCAGTACCTAGATTCCAATGGGCTTAGGTACCGGTACCAAAACACATAAGGTACCTGTACCTAGCAAACAGTGGGATCACGCACTGGTACCAAGACACATAAGTATCGGTACTTGGCAGACAGAAGGCCCAGGTACCGGTACCACATATCAAAGGTATTGATATTGTAACACCCGTATTTTCTTTTATATATGTATATAGATATATAGTAAATAATTATGGTAAAAATGTGGATATGTGTAGTGATGTGTGTTTGAATTTGATAGATTGGAAAAATAGAGATTTAAAATGTTAGTGGAAATAATAGTTAAAATTTGGTTTTAATAAGTGAAAATATGAAATTTTAGGTCCTAGAACTTGAATTAAATAGGTTTGGTATAGAAATATGTGTTGGAGACATTTGGTATGGATTTGGTTGGCTTAGGAATGGATTGAAAATGGAAAAGGGATGAAACAGGACGTGAACAGTGCACTGGCTGCAACTTCAAGCGCGATTTTGACCTTGATGCTGTCCATATCTCTTGAAAATCCAAACCTATAAGTTTTATAGCTCTTTCTCACCATTCCATAGCATCTCAAATCATCTCAATCTCAGCTTGGATGAGAGAGTTATGCCCAGATAACGAAGTGATGTCAAAACAGCCCAATTAGCTTGAACAGTGCACTGGCTACAACTTCAAGCCCAATTTAGACATTGTTGCAGTCAATATCTCTCAAACCTCAAAATATGAACATTTTAGAGCTCTTTCTTATCATTCCATAGCATCATAAATCATTTCAATCGGAGCTCGGATGAGAGAGTTATGCCCAGATAACTAAGAGATGTCAAAATAGTCCAATTAGCTACGTTTTGCATTTAACGTCTCCATTTACATCGTAAATCAAAATATAAGAATAATGAGTACGTTTAGGCTTTAAATAAGTATAAAAGGCTTTAAGAAGCACCCTTTATCACCTTTTATTTGCAAAAAATGCAAAACTTCATTAATAGCTGGTTCGGATGGGTAAAATAGAAACTTTAGTGTTTCGGATGTATGTTGACTTTGATTTTGAGATAAATCATAAAAATAAATTTTTTTAGGTTAAAATAACATTAAAAATGAATCCGGAACGTCGAAAAATCTTAGGGTAGTCATATGGATCAAATTGAAGATTCTTAGTGGCAAAATCGTAATTTTGGAGAACACCAAAACAGGTTGTGAACAGTGAATTTCAGTGCTGAGGTGTTTTAAACCCCATTTCATCCCATTTGCTCTCATTTATTTCACTCCACTCTCACCCCCACACCTCTTGGAACCCTACAGAGCATTAGAGAGGAAGAAAGGAAGGGAAAAACAAGAGATTTAAGGGTAGATTCAAGATCAAATCTCAAGTCTTCCTACAAACTAAGGATTCAAGGTAGGGGTTTTCTCTCATTCACTTACATTGAGGCTAGGGTATTTGTATATGTATATTTTGACTATCAATGATATATATATATGCTATGGAATCATCATCTCTTAGGCTTTTTGCAAGGATTATATGTTTTGAACAAAGTAGGGTTTAATACCCATGAAATCTCCTTTTCTAGTTTTAAAACCTACTTTTTAGAGAGTGATGTATTTCCTTCCTAAATGTTTTCTTTATTATGGATTTTGAAACCTTACTGCTTTGTGTTGGGTAGAAAAATGATGTTATTGTGATCTCATGTATTTTCTTAGTTGGTTGTGGAATTGTTACATGATATATTTTGGGGATTTTGGATAGATGCTTGTAAATTGAGATAAATGTTGGAATTTTATGCTTGGTTGGGTTGTTTGTGATGCACATGAGTGAGAGGTTCCTTGTAAGGATGCTCACCCCTTCCCAAGAGGTTCCCGATAAGGATGCTTGAAAAATAATGTAGTAATTGGTGAGAGGTTCCATGTAAGGATGCTTATCCATTCTCAAGAGGTTACTGGTAAGGATGCTTGAGAATCAAAGGTGACCTAAAGGGGGGTGGAGGTTACCACAAAGTATGTCACCTACCAAAATAATTGTTGGGAATTGGTTATGACAATTAATGGTTATTATTTGTATGTGGTGCTCATTTATTCGTTTAAGTAATGTTTTTAAATAAACTTGAGATCCTTTTTAAATGTCACAGCTTTATTTCAAATTATGTATCTATGTTATGTTAAAATTGAGATCAACCATTTTAAATGATTTTCTAAACCTTATATGGGTTTGGGAGAATTTTTCTACAGAGCTTTGTGCTCACCCCCTGTCGCTAACATATTTCAGAATACCCGCTTGAGGAGGAGGACGTAAGGGTAGAGGAGCCCGCTACTTGGGAGACTCCACTGGACGGGAGTGTGGATCCCGAGGTGGACTCATAGAGCGACATCCTTTCCTTTTGTACTAGACTAGGACATTCTTTTGGAACATTGTGTAGTCTAGCTTCTTTTGTTTATTCCGCTGCGTTTCTTTAATTAATTTTTGAGATGTAATAGCCATGACTTGGGGTTATTCTTTTGGATAATGTTGTAAATATTCGAGGATGACAAATGAAGTCTTGTTTCTTAAGGGATTATATTAGTGCTCTCATAATATGAATAGTTTTAGAATGTAATGCCGTCCAGGGTGTGTTTTGGGGTGTTACAAAATTGGTATCAGAGCTTAGACTTTAGGTCTTACATGAGAGCTGTAGGTTATGGAATCACCTCTAGAGCTTTAGGATTAAGGTGAATCAAATCCTTGAGTGAAATTTTATACATTTTCTATGCATTAGCTTAACCTAATATTTAGGATGTTCTGTACATCCAAGAACTAAGTTGTGAATTGATGTGCAAGATGAACGGCGAACAAGGACGGGGACGCGGACGTGGGCGTGGCCGTGGAGGTCAAGCGAATCCACCACCTCTGGATGCCATGCAAGGCATTTACCAATGCTTGAGGGAGCTCACCACTTTGGTACAAAACCAAAATGGTAACAACAACCCCAATGGTGGAGCTTATCCTCTCGCTTAAGTACCGGGCAATGGGAATGGAGACCGAGGGATGATAGCTCTTCAGAAATTCTTAAGACAACGATCACCCAATTTCTAAGGGAGCTTCAATCCTTTGGAGGCGGATAGATGGATCCGCCAAGTGAAAAAGATCTATGACTGCATGGTTTGGCGACCTACTTGTTTGAGGGGGAGGCCGACTATTGGTGGGATGCCTTAAAGAGGAGAAGGGACACCAACACACTCACTTGGGAAGAATTCAATCAAATTTTCCAAGATAAGTACTTCCCTGAATCGGTCAGAGATCGAATGAAGGCGGATTTTCTTGCACTACAACAGGGTAGTATGACCGTGGTTGAGTATGAGAGACGGTTCGACGAGCTCTCCCGTTATGCTACAGGATTTATATCTACTGAGGCCGACAGGGCCAAGCACTACGAGCAGGGTCTGAGGCTGATCATTAGGGAGAATTTGGTGGCTCTCAGGATCCGTGATTTTGGGGACTTGGTGGACAGAGCTACATTGGTAGAGAGAGACATAGAGGATAGCCAGCGACGACAGGGCTTCTCGAGAGAAGGTCCGATCCGGACAGGTGCTAGCACTAGTGGGGCACAAAGACCGACACCATACCGTTGCCCAAATCAAATAGGTGGACAACGACTTTTGATAGCCCGAGGAGAGGGAGACACTCAGACAAAAGCCGGTATTACCCCACGATCCTGCTTTACATACAGAGGTGTGGGACATATTCGGATACATTACCCAGTTTTTCCACCTGAGGGGCCTATCCAGACTGCCAGACAGGTACCAGCAACCCAACCACCACCACCGAGGCCTGCACCGCAGCGACCGATACAAGCTCAAGCCCCCGATGGTGCCAACCAAGGGCGAGTATTTGCTTTGACTCAGTCGGAGGAGACATTGCCAATGCCGTTGTGGAAGGTACCGTCCTTATTTACAATTATTGGGCTCGAATATTATTTGACCCCGGTGCAACACACTCATTTGTACACACGACATATGCACTTAATTTGGGATTGAGTGTCGCAAAGCTAGAGCATGTTATGAACATTAGCTTGCCCATGGGAGAATGATTGGATACTAGCCGAGTCTGCAAGGGTTGCGGGCTTCGCATTGGGGAGCACAAATTGATTGTGGATTTGATTGTTTTAGAGATAAAAGGGTATGATGTGATTTTTGAGATGAACTTGTTGTCCGCTTTCAGGGCGGTAATGGATTGTTTCCGCAAGCGAATTATATTTCAGTTGCCGAGAGGAGTCGTTTTCAATTTTGTGAATAATCGAGATTCTTCCCATCCATTTCCTACTACGGGTAGTAGATTCTTAAAAGTAAAATTGGGAAGTCATTTGAGTTTCTTAGCTAACTTGATGGGAGATAACAGGGATAAAATCTATACGCATGTGGTGTTAATTGTATCAGAATTTCTAGATGTTTTTCCCGAGGAATTACCCGGATTACTGCCACATAGGAAAATTGAGTTCAAGATCGATCTCTATCCGGGAACCAAACCCATATCCATTGCTCCCTACCGGATGGCACCTTTGGAGTTGAAGGAGCTAAGGAAGCAGTTGGATCACTTGTTGGCGATTGGGTTTATCCGTCTAAGCACTTCACCTTGGGGAGCCCCAGTCCTCTTTGTGAAGAAAATGGATGAGACTCTATGGTTGTACACGGATTACCAGAGATTGAATCGGTTACCATGAAGAATAAGTATCCGTTGCCAAGAATTAATGACTTATTTGATCAGTTGAAGGGTTCGAAGTATTACTCCAAGATTGATCTTCGCACGGGGTATCATCAATTGTGGTTTAAGGAGGAGGATATTCCTAAGACTGCTTTTCGTACCCGGTATGGTTATTTTGAGTATACGGTGATGCCGTTCGGATTGACTAATGCCCCAGTAGCCTTCATGGATTTGATGCACATAGTCTTTCGTCCTTACCTCGATCAATTTGTCATTGTGTTTATTGATGACATATTGATTTACTCACAGACTCAGGAGGAACATGCTCATCATCTCTCTATTGTGCTACAAACATTAAGATAACATAAGTTATACGTGAAGATGAGCAAGTGTGAGTTTTGGATGAAGGAAGTAAAGTTCCTTGGCCATGTTGTGTCCGAGCAAGGAGTAGCAGTTGATCCCGCAAAGATTGAGGCCGTGATGAAATGGGAACCATCGAAGAACGTAACGAAAGTACGAAGTTTCTTGGGGTTAGCCGACTATTATCGTAGGTTTGTGGAAGGGTTCTCCAAGCTTGCGATGCCGATGACTCGCCTTACAAAGAAGGGGGGGAAATATTTGTGGACTTAAGCATGTGAACTAGTTTTACGCACCTTGAAAGAGAAGTTGACGACGACACCTATCCTTATTATTCCGAGCAGTGGGGAAGGCTACCATGTCTACACTGATGCTTCACTATGAGGCTTGGGATGCGCTCTAATGCAAGGAGGGAAGGTAGTGGCTTATGGCTCGAGGCAGCTCAAGGTACATGAGCAGAATTATCCCACACACGACTTGGAGTTGGCTGCGGTGGTGTTTGCTCTTAAGTTGTGGAGATGTTATTTATACGGGGAGAAATTTCAAGTGTTCTCGGACCATAAAAGCCTTAAGTATATCTTCACACAGAAAGACTTGAATCTCCGATAGAGAAGGTGGATTGAGTACTTGGAAGATTATGAGTTCACGCTCAACTACCATCTGGGGAAGGCCAATGTAGTTGCCAACGCTCTTAGTAGGAAGTCTTGGGGTGAAATCAATTTTCTTGCGGTAAATAGGTGGAAAATGATTGATGCATTAGAGGAGTACGATCTATGGGTGGATGGACCAAAGTATCAACCATATCTATTCAACCTTTTAGCTCAACCAACGCTTTGGCGACGGGTAGTGGAGTTACAATGCCTGGATTTGGAACTCGATTGGATTAGAGCCCGATTGGAGAATGGAGAAGTGATTGAAGGATGGTCTTGGAAGAATGGAGAGTTGAGACATGGGGAGAAGCTATGTGTTCCCGATGATTCCTCCCTAAAGGAGGAGATAATGGGAGAGTGTCATCGCTCCAAGTTTGCTATCCACCCCGGTAGCACAAAGATGTATAGGGACATGAAACGTCAATACTGGTGGAGGGGCCAAGTTTGTGGCAAAATGTATGGTGTGCCAGCAGGTGAAGATTGAGCATCAAAGGCCAGGAGGAGTCCTACAGTCTTTGCCAATTCCAGAGTGGAAGTGAGATCACATCACCATGGACTTCGTGTCGGGTTTACCACGGACGTTGTGCGGGCATAATGTAGTGTGGGTCATTGTGGATAGACTCATCAAGTCCGCTCACTTTTTGGGTATGAAGGCCACAAATACATTTGAGACTTTGAGCCAGCTGTATATCCATGAGATAGTGAGGTTACACGGCGTTCTGCTCCCGATTGTGTCGGATCGTGACTCTAGGTTTGTGGCGAGATTCTGGTAGAGTCTACAACAAGCGATGGGGATGGAGTTACACTTCAGTATGGCTTTTCATCCCCAAACGGATGGGCAATCCGAGTGGGTGATACAAATTGTGGAGGATATGTTACGCGCTTGCGTGTTGGACTTCATGGGGAGTTGGAGCGACCACTTATCGTTGGTGGAGTTTGCTTATAACAACAACTATCAGGAAAGTATTGGGATGACACCATATGAAGCATTGTATGGAAGACCATGCCGATCACCGACGTGTTGGTTAGAAGCTGACGAGAGTACTTTGTTTGGACCGGACATTGTTCGAGAAACTACGGAGAAGATTCAACTCATTCAAGAAAGGCTACGGACGGTGCAAAGTTGAAAGAAGAGCTATGCGGACCACAGATGAAGACCCTTAGAATTCAAGGGGGGAGATTACGTATTTCTCAAGGTGTCACCCAAGAAGGGCGTGTTTCAATTCGGCAAGAAGGGAAAGTTAGCGCCAAGATATACCGGACCGTTTGAGGTAATCAAAGCGGTAGGCAAGGCGGCATATCAACTTCAACTACCAGCCCAACTATCCAGAGTACATGATGTGTTTCACGTGTCTATGTTGAGAAGGTGTCACTCCGATGCAACTCCAGTCATGAAATTGGAGGAGATTGAAATTCAAGACGGAGCAACCTACGAAGAACAACCGGTAGAAATTCTCAACGCCCAGGAAAAAGTGCTTCGCAACAAAGTTATCAGATTGGTGAAGGTTTTGTGGCAACACCATGGAGTGGAGGAAGCTACATGGGAACCGGAGCAAGAAATACGGGAGAAGTATCCATATTTGTTCGCTACTTGAGGTAAGTTTCAAGGACGAAACTTTCTTTAAGGGGGGTGGATTTTAACACCCCGCATTTTCTTTTATATATGTATATAGATATATAGTAAATAATTTTGGTAAAAATGTAGATATGTGTAGTGATGTGTGTTTGAATTTGGTAGATTGGAAAAGTAGAGATTTAAAATGTTAGTAGAAATAATAGTTGAAATTTGGTTTTAATAAGTGAAAATATGAAATTTTAGGTCCTAGAACTTGTATTAAATAGGTTTTGTGTAGAAATATGTGTTGGAGAGGTTTGAGATGGATTTGGTTGGTTTAGGAATGGATTGGAAATGGAAAAGGGATGAAACAGGACGTGAACAGTGCACTAGCTGCAACTTTAAGCGCGATTTCGACCTTGATGCAGTCCATATCTCTCAAAACTCAAAACATGAAAGTTGTAGAGATCCTTCTTAGAATTCCATAGCAACTTGAATCATCTCAATCGGAGCTCGGATGAGAGAGTTATGCCCAGTAACGAAGTGATGTCAAAACAGTCCAATTAGCTTGAACAGTGCACTGGCTGCAACTTCAAGCCCGATTTAGACCTTGATGCAGTCAATATCTCTCAAACCTCAAAACATAAAAGTTTTATCTCTTTCTTTTCATTCCACAGCATCTTGAATCATCTCAATCGAAGCTCGGATGAGAGAGTTATGCCCAGATAACGAAGCGATGTCAAAACAGTCCAATTAGCTTCGTTTTGCATTTAACGTCTCCATTTGCATCCTAAATCAAAATATAAGAATAATGAGTAAATTTAGGCTTTAAGTAAGTATAGAAGGCTTTAAGAAGCACCCTTTATCACCTTTTATTTGCAAACAACGCAAAATTTCATTAATAGCTGGTTCGGATGGGTAAAATAGAAAATTTAGTGTTTCGGGTGTACGTTGACTATGATTTTGAGATAAATCATAAAAATAAATATTTTTAGGTTAAAATAACATTAAAAATGAATCCATAATGTCAAAAAACCTTAGGGTAGTCATATGAATCAAATTGGAGATTCTTAGTGGCGAAACCAAAACAGGCTGTGAATAGTGAATTTCAGGGCTGAGGTGTTTTAAACCCCATTTCATCCCATTTGCTCTCATTTCTTTCACTCCACTCTCACCCCACATCTCTTGGAACCCTAGAGAGCATTAGAGAGGAAGAAAGGAAGGGAAAAACAAGAGATTTAAGGGTAGATTCAAGATCAAATCTCAAGTCTTCCTACAAACTAAGGATTCAAGGTAGGAGTTTTCTCTCATTCACTTACGTTGATGCTAGGGTATTTATATATGTATGTTTTGCCTGTCAATGATATATATATATATGCTATGGAATCATCATCTCTTAGGTTTTTTGCAAGGATTACATGTTTTGAACAAAGTAGGGTTTAATACCCATGAAATCTCCTTTCTAGTTTGAAAACCCTACTTTCTTGAGAGTGATGTATTTCCTTCCTAAATGTTTACTTTGTTATGGATTTCGAAACCTTAGTGCTTTGTGTTAGGTAGAAAAATGATGTTATTGTGATCTCATGTATTTTCTTAGTTGGTTGTGGAATTGTTACATGATATATTTTGGGGATTTTGGATAGATGCTTGTAAATTGAGATAAATGTTGGAATTGTATGCTTGGTTGGGTTATTTGTGATGCATATGAGTGAGAGGTTCCTTGTAAGAATGCTCACCCCTTCCCAAGAGGTTCCCGATAAGGATGCTTGGGAAATAATGTAGTGATTGGTGAGAGGTTGTAAGGATGCTCATCCATTCTCAAGAGGTTGCCGGTAAGGATGCTTGAGAATCAAAGGTGACCTAAAGGGGGGTGGAGGTTACCACAAAGTATGCCACCTACCGAAAGAATTGTTGGGAATTGGTTATGATAATTAATAGTTATTATTTGTATGTGGTGCTCGTTTATTCATTTAAGTAATGTTTTTAAATAAACTTGAGATCTTTTTTAAATGTCACTACTTTATTTCAAATTATGTATCTATGTTATGTTAAAATTGAGACCGACCATTTTAAATGATTTTCTAAACCTTGTATGGGCTTGGGAGAATTTTTTTACAGAGCTTCGTGCTCACCCCCTATCGCTAACATTTTTCAGATTACTCGCTTAAGGAGGAGGACGTAAGAGTCGAGGAGCCTACTACTTGGGAGACTCCACTGGACGGGAGTGTGGATCCCGAGGTGGACGCATAGAGCGACCTCCTTTCCTTTTGTACTAGACTAGGACATTTTTTTGGAACATTGTGTAGTCTAGCTTCTTTTGTTTATTCCGATGTACTTCTTTAATTAATTTTTGAGATGTAATAGCCATGACTTGGCTTATTCTTTTGGATAATATTGTAAATATTCGTGGATGACATATGAAGTCTTGTTTCTTAAGGGATTATATTAGTGCTCTCATGATATGAATGATTTTAGAATGTAATGCCATCTTGGGTGTGTTTTTGGGGTGTTATAGATACCTCTTCCCAAAACATGAAGTTTTAAAATATAACACTGAGGTGCCTTCACCTCTTAAATGTTCCCCTTTAGATGATGTAAATGGAGAATAATAAATCCTAATTGATGGGGATTGGACCTTGGAATGGTCCTATGATTATGGTATGCACAAGTTATGCATTGGGTAGGGCTCTCATACAAATTAGACTTTGCCCAAAGTCTATTTTGATTATGATCCTGGTGAATGTGGTGTAATGACGTGGTATTGGGTTATACAGTACTCGGTTATACAGTATTCACGGGTAAACTTTCGCAGATTGATGGGTGATCAATGGTTTGAGAAAGAACGCTTGGATTTTAGGGCCGCACATGTTTTGGAATCTCTTTTGACTTAGATTCTTTAACAAAGAAGTTCTTATAAGCCTTTTGGCTAGAGTGATTATTAAAGCTTAAGCCGGCTTTATGAAACACACATCTTTAACTTGACAAGAGTTTTTCTAATTTTTCACTACCTTGAGTGAAATTAGAAATATCTTGTGTAAGTCACAATTCTTCCTTCTCAAGTCATTATTTTCCTTTCTGGGCTTATCAACTAAGGAAGACTCTTGTGACTCCTTCAAATTGACATTTTGAACATTGAGTTTTTCATTCTCAATTTTCAAAATGTCATTTTCTTTTGAAAGAATGAGAAGTTTCTTCTTGAGCTCCTTGTATCTTTTGGTGATGTCAAGCAAGTCATTGTGAAGTTCTAGTATGGCATCATACATTTCATTTATAGTAAGCTCAATTTCTTCTTTTGGTTTAGAGTTTACCTCATCACTTTCTTGAATAGCCATGAAGCATAAATTTGCCGTTTCTTTAGTCTCTTCAGGGTCTGAGTCACTATCATTGTCACTCCAAGTTGCCTTCATAGCAACTTTCTTGTAGGATTTATTCAATGTAGGAAAGTTTTACTTGATGTGTCCCAGCTTGTTGCACTCATAGCAAATTAACCCACTTTTTTTTGAATTTTCTCATTTCTTGTATGAACCTTGATTCTTGTGAAATCTTTGGAACTTCCTAGTGATGAAGGCAAGTTCTTCATCAATTTCCTCATTCTCTTCATTGCTTTCTTCATTTGAGACTTTGGTAGCCTTGAATGCAATGTTTTTTCTTTTCCTTATTTCTAGCTCATCATCTCTCTTGATACTCATCTCATAGCTCATGAGAGTGCCAAGGAGTTCTTCCAAGGGAAGAGCCTTGAGGTCCTTTGCTTCAATGATTGCAGTTACTTTGGCATCCCAAGATCTTGGAAGACACCTAAGTTTTTTTCTTACAAGTTCCTCATCAGCATAAGATTTACTGAGAGACTTAAGTGAGTTAACGATGTTAGTAAAATGTGTGAACATTTGTTATATGCTTTCATGAGGATCCATTTTGAAAACCTCATAATCATGAACTAACATGTTTATCTTGAATTCTTTTACTCTACTAGTTCTCTCATGTGTGACTTCTAGCATATGTCATATTTGACTTGCGGTTTCTCAAGTAGATTCAAAGCACAATAAAGTGTGTTCATTGCCTTGTTATTATTTGTGTTTATTGTCTTCTCATCACTAGTCCAAGTTTTCTTATCACTAGTGGGCTTTGTATATCCTTGTTCAATGATATCCCATAATGCATCATCTAGAGACATGATATATATCATTTCCATTAAAGAATGCAGGTTTAGAGATCAAATGTCCTTCAACAATGTTTCCTCCTATTGTCGCCATGATCATTTTCTCTAAATGTTATTAAACACTTTTCTTAGAGCCCTTGTTCTGATACTAATTTTTGACCCAAAGTGCAACCTAAGATGGGGTTGAGTAAGGTTTTCAAAGCCAATGCCTAATTTAAAATCCAATTTCACTATTTTTGAAATTGGTTGATCTAGATGATAGTAATGAATATAATGAATGTAATGAAGTGTGTGTATGATATGCTCAGAATAATGTATAAAAAAAGGAGTTGAGTACAGATAAAGCAAACACAAAGAGTTATAGAGGTTTAGCCCCAACACTTGGCCTTTGTCCTCTTCTTCCTTCCCCCCTTGGTGGTTCTCTTTCACTTTCTTGAATCTCTTCAATAGGTGAGATTCCAACACCTTTACAACTTTCTATTATTTGAATAATAGACAAATGTTCCACTCTTAAAAACTTCACTCAAGGAGAATAAATTATCACACTCTCTCTTGCTTTATAAGAATATTCTCTCAATCTCAAGAATAATACAAGAAGAGTGGACTATAAAGCTTACACACAATCAAATCACTTTACAATGAATGTTGAACTTTCTCTTGGCTCTTAGTTCATAAGTTCATGTATCCAAGAAGACCCAAAATGGTCTTGAAGACCACTATTTATAGTGGGGATCAAATGGCTTTCAAAATACTGAAAAATAATATTTTAAGCCATTATACCGGAGCCTCATCTGGTATACCAGCTCAGCTATATGGTATACTGGCTTGTCATTGTCTTCTGCAACATAGAGATACTATAATTTTTCTATCTTTGTTGGTTCATGAACAGGTAAACTGGTTCATTAGGTCACTTTGCCAGTTTGTCAGGAACTTCTTCAAAATAAAGATATTGGAAGCTTTCTTGCTTTGCCGGTTCAACATTCGGTATACCAGTTCCTCCATCCAGTATACTAGTTCTCCCATCTAGTATGTTGGATTGCAGTTTTCTTAGGCTAACTGTGATCCTTTTATTCTTGATTGTTTCCTTTCTCTTCTTCCTTTGATCTTCCTTCATTCTTGTCAATTACAATTCATCATCTACACAACTAATCAACATATTAGATCATGCTTGGATGTTTATCATCATCAAAATCATGCTTAATCAAGCATTGTGTCAACAAACTCTATAATAGTTATTGCAAATGTATTGTTTGTAATTGGCTTTTTCCCATGAGTCACATGGATCAAGTTATTTGAGGATGATTGAGGTATTGTGATCTTTGCAGTGAAGAATCAAGATATTTCAAAAGATGATCAAGTTAAATTCATGGCACTCATTGACTTGATCTTAATCATGCACACCCAA
This sequence comes from Ilex paraguariensis, assembly GCA_963454935.2. Taxonomy (NCBI): domain Eukaryota; kingdom Viridiplantae; phylum Streptophyta; class Magnoliopsida; order Aquifoliales; family Aquifoliaceae; genus Ilex; species Ilex paraguariensis. The sequence goes on along the minus strand of CAUOFW020001044.1, from coordinate 47,662 downwards.
GTATTAGTGGTCAAGTTGTAATATATCTTGATAGAGTCAAAGGTAAATTCCTTAGGGAGCTATCTATGGGAATTTTGAACAGAAAAGGTAAACAGTGCCACCATACTACAACCAACTCCTGTCTCAATGGTAAGTTAATCAGAAGGAATTTATATATCAAATCATAACATAGTAACTGTCAGGTTTACTAGAAGGTCTATGTACCATACAACAACCTAATTACCTTAGCAAACCTGAAGGTGCAAATAACCATTCAATATTTTACTTTAGTAATTGATGAGTATGGAATATTGCACAATAAAAATCTTCATTGAATCCATTTGAACTTTTTTTTTTTATAGTAAATTTTTGGAAAAGTGGATTCAAAGCGATGATTAATGGAGAATGACTTGATTGCGGGTGACAGGATGGAAAGAGCAAGCATAAAGCACCTCATATAGTAATTGGGGACAATGGGCAAGAAAGGAACTCAAGAAGGATGGCTTGGGACCACAACTAACTAAAAATCTCAACAAATAAAGAATAGGTACCGATACCAAGTCACGAGGTACCGGTACCTGAGCTCTCTGAAAAGTAGGTACCTATACCACATCACTAGGTACCGGTACTTGGTACCACATCACTAGGTACCTTTACCTGGTACTTGAAACTCAATCTACTAAAATGGAGGAAATGAAGAAGGTATCGGTACCTCTTCACTAGGTACCGATACCAAAACCTATTGGAATTCAACTACTGGCACCCCTTGTTTTTGGTACTGGTACCTCCCACTTGTACCCCTACTGACTCAACAATGTGGAAATGTCGAGGTACCAGTACCACGTCACTAGATACCGGTACCAATAACCCAGAAAGTTCAAATCCTCTGCCAAACGACTCCACCAACTATGAGGACCCACCTTTTAATATCCAATCCTTGTTCTAACCTTTTTAACACTCCATCATGGCCTCCTAACCCCTACACTCAGAGAATAAGCATAAAGGAGTGGGTGGGTCAACGAGGAGAGAGGGGGACCATGATTTGACGAAGTTTGGAACTTTTTCTGGATAACCTCTCTCCAAGCAATCCACATTAACCACTTATGACAAGAGAGAGGCGGATAGACGAAAATACACAATTCCTACATACATTTTTCAGATTATCAAGCTTTTAGAGAGAAAAGGTATAAGGAAGAAAATGAAGTTTTAGAGAGAGAAAGATGGATTTTACATTTTTCTTCACCATTTTCATTGTAGTAAGCTCCATTTTACATGTAATCCTTCCATTTTGCACTTTAATCTCTTTAAATCAAAGTTGTAATTAAGTTTGGCTAGGTTTCTTGTGGTTCATTTTTACATTTGGGCTTTGTTCCCCTCAAGCTTTACCTTTTGGAAGTGAATTTATTTTCTTTTGTAGTTTAAACTTCTAGGTTGAGAGCAAACGTGGTTGTGGACATTTGATACACCATAGACTTATCACGGGATATGCTCTTGTCAAGCACAACCATACTCATCCCTTACTTCCTATGAATAAATCAAACACCTAGGAACCATTGGTTGAATAAAATGAGTCAACTTGACATTCCCATTGGGATGACCTCTATGGATTAGCGAAAACCCACCAAATTTCAAATCACAGGATTTTCCAAATTTTACTTTTTACAAATCACTCTTCAAAAACACCCGACCTCGCCTTCCCTGAGGAGATGACCTTAGAATACTCATTCCAAGTAAAACATAACCTTGTAAGACTCTTTATGCTTGGGGACCAATTTTGTACACTCAAACATTTTTGTTCATCCACACACAATTTTTTCACTTTTTGCATTGAGCTCGAGGAAGAGTGACACTCACCATACACTATAAGATATACACACAACCGGGTTCATATGGGAAGTTAGGTAAAACAAACAAAGCATTTTTGGCACCATTTTCGAGGAAGGCTAAGCACTGAGTTTGAAGGTGATTTGGGGACAACGGAGGAAAGTCTCATGATTCTCATCACAGGCCAAGGTACATTGCTCTTTTGTAAATAATTGTGCATAAATTTTCAATTGTAGTTAGTGTATTGGCATGTGGGGACGTGATAATCAAAATAGACTAGTGACACGTGACTTAGGACCAAATATGAACATAAATCAAGACCCACTCGAAGATGTCGGAGACAATTTTGGGGATGATGGTGCTAATAATTTGAGGGGTGGGGGAGTGCGAAATCCCCGAGTGCAAAACTCCTGAATGCAATTTTCCCCTTCGAGAAATGAAGGAAATAATATCCCTATTGATCCCCCGACGTGATCAATGAGAGATAATCTTCAACCTACTAGAAGCACCATCCCCTCATGCATACTTCTTCTTGTGCAAGCGCACGGATTCCTTGTAAAACCATGCATGTTGCAATTACTTCCTCAATTATATGGCATGAAACGAGAAAATCATTACCTACACATTAAGGAGTTTGAGGAAATAGTTGAAACATTAATTTCAAATCATGCCATGGAAGACATGGCTTGCATCAAATTATTCCCCTTTTCTCTCTAGGACTAAGTAAAAACTTGGTTGAGCTCCTTGAAACCCCGCTCGATAAGTTCTTGGGTGCAAATGTTATTTGAATTTCTAAACAAATTTTTTTGGTACCCAAGACAACTGCTCTAAAGAAGAAAATTTAAAAATTTTCTGAAAAATCAAATGAGCAATTCTATTAGTGTTGGGATAGATACAAGGACTTTTTGCACTCCATTCCAATTTGAAAAATGACAATTGGTTAGTTTCTTCTATGAAGGAATTACGCTAGGCCACCAACAGCTCCTTGACATGATGTGCAATGGAGAGTTTGTGAGTAAGGACCCTGATGAGGCCCTAAAGTACTTTAACACATTGGCAGAGAATGCCTAATCTTGGGATATCACGAATCCTACCGATGTCTCAAGGTCCTCTCTGGGAAGTCAACCAAGTGGGGGGGTTGTATAACTTGCATGACCAAGAAGATTTGCTTGCTAAAATAGAAAAATTGTTCTTTAAGGTGGAGAGCTTGGAGGTTAATAGGAGGCATGAGGTGTCAAATGTCACTAAGGCCAAGGAATCTTGCTCAATATGTGAGTGTTGAGCACTTTATTGTAGAGCGTCCAAACATTCCAGCAATCAAAGAAGTATACCATAAGTAAATAAATGCATTTAACTAAAGTAGGCAGTCATACTCTCCACACTCTAACACATACAATCTGGGATGGAGCTCCTACCCAAACTTTAGTTGGAAGAATAAGAACCTTATTCCTCATGGGTCTATCTTATTGTCAACTCCCATCCCACCTAAGCAAAATCAATCATTTTATGGTCATAGTCTGTCATTTAGCTCCAAATATCCACTGTCCAATCTACAAGGGTTTTTGCAAAACTCACCTCAATAAGGGTTTGGTTAACAAGAACCACCCAATTCACCCACATACCAACCTCCTCACAAGAGAAATTTGGAGGATGTCATTCATCAATTCATTCATAGTTAAACCACAATCAATGATCAAAATGCTGCCACTTTTAATGACATTCGGACGCAAATCACTAAGTTGGCTAATGCTATGGGGTCTTTCCAACAAGAAAAAGGGAAATTTCCCGCTTAACCCCAAGAAAACCCAAAAGGTCAACATGTGATTGAATATTCCGATGTTACTTAAGAGAATTTTGAGCAACTGAAGGCTATCACCACTCTTAGAAGTGGAAAGGAAATAGATAAAACCATTTTACCTAAGGTCTCCCCCAAAGCTACTTTGAAAAATGAAAAAGAGACTAAGGGTAACTTCGAAGAGGGTGAACCACTTGATAAGCCTAAAATTGTGGATTTGACTGTAAATGATTGCCCTATTCCGGTTCCCTATCCCAAATGGTTAGGGGCACCTGCTAAAATTGCTAACTATTTTGATATTCTTGAGATGTTTAAGCAGGTAAAGATTAACATTCCATTCCTTGATTCCATCAATCAAATCCCCTCTTGTGCAAAAATATTGAAGGACTTATGTATCGTGAAGAGGAAGTTAAATGTGCACGAGAAAGCCTTACTCACCGAGCAAGTGAGTTCCATTTTAATGACAAGCACTCCACCCAAGTTCAAGGATCCTGGCTACCCTACCATTGGGAATTGTTGAGTGGAGTAAGCATTGCTAGACTTGGGAGCAAGTGTCAACTTTCTACCCTTCTCGGTGTATCAACAACTAAAGTTTGAGAAGTTGAAACCAACCTCTATCATTCTTTGTCTAGTGGATTGAAGCGTGAGAACACGAAGGGGATTAGTGGAGGTTGTGTTGCTCCAAGTGGACAAATTTTATTTTTACGTTGATTTCATTGTGCATGATACTCACCCTATTGCTAACCCTAATTCACAAATTCCTATCATATTAGGTAGGGATTTTCTTACAACTTCTAATGCCATGATCAATTGTAGGAATGGTCTAATAAGCTTGCATTTGGAAACACGACAATAGATCTCAATGTGTTCAACCTTTGCAAGCAACTAGGAGATGATGAGTAGATTCATGAATTCAGTAGGATTGACACATTGGTGGAGCATCACATGAATTTTCTATGCCATAAAAATGAGAAGGAGGAAGAGTTCCTTGAGGATGTAGAATTGGAGACAGTGCAAGGGGTGGGGACTTGGACCCTCAACATTTGAAAAACTACTGCCACAAGAAAAGAAAACTTTTCCATCCATATTGTAACCACCCATTTTGCAGTTGAAGATATTACCATCGACACTTAAATATGCACTCTTGGGGGAGAACCAAACATTTCTAGTGGTGATAAGCTCTTTATTAGGGCTGAGGCATGAGCAAGAATTGTCGCGAGTCTTGAGGAAGCATAAAGGAGCCGTTGGTTGAACCATTGCCAACATCAAGAAAGTTAACCCTCTTATTTGCACTCACAGAATATTTCTTGAAGAAGACACCCAACTATCCTAAAAACCACAAAGAAGACATAATTCCATCGTGAAGGATGTGGTTAGAGATGAAGTTCTCAAGCTACTTGACGTGGGAATTATCTTAACAATTATCGATAGTAAATGGATTAGTCCCACAAACGTGGTACCAAAGATGCCAAGAGTGATGGTGGTGGCCAATGAGGATAATGAGTTGATTCTGACACGGGTGGTCACCGGATGGAAAGTTTGCATAGATTATCGGAAGCTTAACTCATGCACTTGAAAAGGTCACTTTCCGTTACCATTCCTTGATCAAGTGTTGGAAAGGGTAGCCAGACATCTTTTCTATTATTTCTTAGATGGCTACTTCGGTTACAATCAGATAGAGATTGCCCTAGAGGATCAAGAAAAAACCATATTCACATGCCCCTCTAGAATATTTGCCTATCACCGAATGTCATTTTGGCTATGCAATGCCCTGAGAAATTTTCAAAGATGTATGATGGGGATATTCAATGACATGGTGGAAAATATTGTGGAGGTTTTCATAGACGACTTCTCAATTTTTGGGGACTTATTTAAAGGATGTTTGGAAATTTTGGAAAAGGTTTTAGAGAGATGTGAAGAGAAGAATTTGGTGCTTAACTGGGAGAAGTGCCATTTCATGGTAACTCTAGGGATCGTGCTTGGACACGTTGTGTTCGCAAAGAAAATTGAAGTGGACAAATCTAAAGTGGAAGCAATGTCCAATCTACCCACTCCAAGGATAGTCAAGGACATTAGGTTGTTTCTAGGCCATGTAGGTTTCTATCGCCATTTCATTAAGGATTTCAGTGCATTGGCGAGACCTTTGACAAATTTTCTAGTAAAGGATGTTTCTTTCGTGTGGTCAGATGATTGTGAGGCATCTTTCCAAAAACTTAAAAGTATGCTTATCTCACCTCCAATCATGCAACCACCACAATGAGAAATCCCATTTGAGCTCATCTGCGATGCGAGTGATTACGCGATAGACATAGTGCTAGGTCAAAGGGAAGATAAAAAAGCCTCATATAATATACTATGCTAGTAAAACTCTAAATGAAGCACAAATGAATTACACCACTGTTGAAAAAGAATTTAGGTCATACATCATTGGTTCACCGATTGTAGTCTATACTAATCATTCTACTTTGAAACATTTGTTGTCTAAGTAGGATGCTAAACCAATACTCATTAGGTGGATCCTTATCCTTCAAGAATTTCATTTGATCATCAAGGAAGAAAAAGGAGTTAAGAATGTGGTGGTGGACCCTTTGTCATGGCTTGTCATCTAAGACACCGAAGATCACATCCCTATCCATGATTCTATCCCCGATGAGCATTTATTTTCTATCCATTCAGTTTGTCCATGGTATGCTGACATTTATAATTTTCTTGCCATAGGAAAAATACCCCCACACTAGAGCATGAAAGATAAGTGAAGATTCATGGCAGACGTGAAGTACTTCTACTTCAACAACTCGTACATGTTCAAGTATTGCCCAAACCAAGTCATGAGGATGTACATACCAGAAAATGAACAACGGGATGTGCTCTCTTTCTGTCATTCTGAAGTGTGTGGCGGGCACTCCTCTTCCAAGAAGACTTGAACTAAGATTTTGCAAAGTTATTTTTATTGGCCAACATTGATTAAAGATTGTGTCTCATTTTGTAAGCAATATGATAGGTGTCAAAGGTTGGGAAATGTGAGCCATAGAAACATGATGCCCCTCTCTGCCATTCTTGTCATTGAAATTTTTTATTGTTGGGGCATCTATTTTATGGGTCTATTCCCTATGTCTTTTGGCTACTTTTACACACTCCTAGGATTGGACTACGTGTCCAAATGGATAGTGGCAATTCCAACCAAGACCAATGACCACCGAGTCATGGTAAAGTTTTTAAAAGAAAACATTTTTTCTATGATTGGGACTTGTGCAATGATAAGTGACAGTGGCTCACATTTTTTCAATTGAACATTTGTTTGATGCATAAATATGGCATAACACACAAGGTATCCATTGCTTATCACCCATAGACTAATGACCAAGCTGAGTTGGCCAACAGGGAGATAAAGAACATACTTGAGAAAATGGTTAATCCGAATTGAAAAGATTGGTCACTTAGGTTGACCGATGCCTTGTGGACTTACGACACCACTTATAAGACCATTCTTGGTATGTCTCCCTATAGGTTAGTCTATGACAAGGCTTGTCACTTGTTGGTGGAGATAGAGCACAAGGTGGGCCATAAAAACTTTGAATTTCAACCTGAGACTAGTTGGGGACCATAGGAAGTTGAAGATAAATGAATTGTAGGAAATTCGCAGAGATGCATATGATAGCTCTAGAATTGATAAAGAGAGGGCTAAAATTTTTCATGACAAATGCATTTTGAGAAAAACATTGATCAAGATGGGATGAATCCTACATTGTCAAGGTGGCCTACCCATATGGAGCCGTGGATATAGAAAACCCCAAGGATTATAAAACATTCAAGGTCCATGGCTAAATACTTAAACTATTCTTTGAGGGTTTTGAACTTCAAGAAGTGGAGGAGAAGTTACTAGATTCGGTCTATCCGGGTGTTGTTTAGGCATAACTATTCAAGTAGATATTAGTGAACAGTTGTTTTTCTATTCTAATTTATTTTGAAAGTAAATTGTTCACTCACTTTCAATTGTACATAGTGTTCTTTCTTTGTGTGTGCAGATAGCGGTGTTTTTGTTAAAGCTCATTGCGAGTTGTTCTCTTATCCTTATTGTTTTTTAATTTCTATCATCTCATTGCATGTCTTTTTTGTTGCGTGGAGGATAATGCGTAGTTTAAGTTAGGGGGTGAAGTGCACCATTTGCATGACACACCAATTTTTTGTTGATAATACAATTTTGTGGTGAAATACACCATTTACAAATTCTACCACTTTTTTTATAGAATAGTTAGAAATGTGAAAATTTTGAAAAATTTTTGTGAAAAATAGCTAAATATTGAACCATATTCCCCTTTTCTAATCGTTATGGGATCTGTGATTCATTGATATTCATTTTGAACTTTGAACACATGAGCACACCATAGAAGTTTATCCTATGCTTGAGTATCACATGTTTTCTCTTTCTAACTCAACTATAGTGCACCTTGAATGTGTAATTTCGGCAATTTACTGATTGGATCCACATTTTAGAACTTGGCATACATAGTGGAGATGAAGTAAGTACCCATGTGAGCTTTCGTGTCAATCCTTGATGTAGGAGTCTTACATTTACACAAATGAACAATTTTTCAATTAAAAAATGTGTTCAATAATCTTATTATACTTGTTTTGGTTAGAGTGCATATGGATAGTTGATTAAATTTTTCTAAAAATGTTAATATGCCTTCCCATGCTTATATAGAGATGTTCTTAGGCCATCTTTGACAAGTGTTGAGCCTTAGCCTTTTTCTTGTGAAAAAATTATCCACAATGCCATGATTGAACCTAAATTGAAAATTTGTTTTCCATACCACATGTTTACCGAGCAATTGCAAAAATGATTGCCACACCTTGGTTGTTCCAAGACTGATTATGATTAATCATGAAGAAAGGAAAATGTGGTGAGGAAACCCAAAAAGGGATGAATGGCATTGAAGTTAAATTTTGAATGAAAAAGGGAGGAAGGGGGTTGAAAAAAGAAAAGAAATGAAAAAAAAAAAGAATGAAAAAGAGAGATAAAAGTTGAAGTAAAGGTAAAGCAGAAAATTCCATAAAAAAAGAGATTTTTGATAATAATGGTCAAGTCCTCGAAATTACCCTTTTTGCCTCCCTCTACCTTTATTTCACTCAACCCAAATATCACCCCAAGGTCTCATTACAACTCATGAATGTCCTAAATGATCTACAAAAAGCATGGCGAGGGCACACTTCAAATGAAAAAAGAAGAAGTTGGTTTTGCTATCTATTGCCTTAACATTCCATTCATGAGATTATGTCAAAGTCGTTTCAATTGTTATGCATGCATGTCATATTTGGATTATATGTGAGTATATTTTGGTTTGTGCACAAGATTCCATCTCACATATGCACATTGAGAGCTTGCCAAGATAATCATTGAGTTATTCATTTTTTGGGAAAACCCTTGGTGAGAATTGCATCAAAGCTGAATTTGGATAGTCAAACGAATGTGGATTCTGTTTAGTAAAGGTTTAAATTGCATATTCATTTCACAAATACACGAGTTTTGAAAGGAAATGTGTAGGTGTATACTCTAGAGTATATATATAAGCCCTAGCATTAATGAACAAGAGTGGAAGAAAACCCCTACCTTCTTCTTCCTTAGTGTTCTTGAAGAACTTGAGATTTGATTTTTCCCAAACTTGAATCAACCCTTTAATCTTTTTTTTCCCTTTCTTTCTTCCTCTCTAAGCTTTTCTAGGGTTAGAAATGTTGAAATGGGCCTTAGGGAGCTATCCTTAAGTATTTATTGTGGAAGAAATGGTGTCATGTACATGATTTTGAGAGTCAGAATTCGTAACTGACGTTCAAATGTCATTGGTGTTCAAACGTCCTTAGCTCCCAGTACTTTGGTTTTTCTATCAGAAAAAAGTACTGGAATGCATTGTCGTTCAAATGGACTTTCACGTTCGAACGTAGGTCGTTTGAACGTACTTCCTATTTCTGCTGAAACTTCCAGTGCAGTTTTAGCCTATTCAAAGGTCAATTTGGAAACTTTTCATGAAATACACATTTGTAGCGATAGAAGTCTACTATCTACTGTCAGAATTTCAGATTAAATGGAGATCAGGATAAAAAGTTATGATCGAAATACTAGGCAGTGTCCAAAATTTTTTTTACCCAAATTCTCTTTAAAGTGTGCTTTCATTCCGGAGTACTTCCAAACTTCTACAACATACCCTATTACCTCAACTAAAATTATTATTTCTACTCTTACAATCTACATAGTTCATGCTTACATCATTACATATATTAGCATTTCAAAAACATAATTATGTTGTTATATAAAAATAAGAATGTGGGGGTTTACAATCCACCCCCCTTAAAGAAAGTTTCGTCCTCAAAACTTACCTTAAGTAGAGAACAAGTGAGGGTACTTCTCTTGCATTTCCAACTCTAGTTCCCATGTAGCTTCCTCCACCCCATGATATTGCCACAAGACTTTCACCAATTGAATGACTTTGTTGCGAAGTACCTTCTCCTTGGTATCGAGGATCTTCACTGGTTGTTCTTCATATGTTGCTTCATCTTAAATTTCTATATCCTCCAAATCCACGACATGTGTTGTATCCAATTGAACTTCCTCAACATTGACACATGAAACACATCATGTACCCCTGACAAGTGAGTTGGTAACTGAAGTTGATACACTACTTTGCCCACAGCTTTGATCACTTCAAAGTGTCCGGTGTATCTTGGTGCTAATTTCCCCTTCTTGTCAAATCTAAACACTCCCTTCTTGGGTGACACCTTGAGGAACACATAGTCCCCTTCTTGGAATTCCAATGGTCTTCGTCTTCTATCCACATAACTTTTCTATCTACTTTGTGCTGTGCATAATCTCTCCCAGATGAGTTGAATTTTCTCTATTGTCTCCCGAACAATATCTGGCCCAAATAAACTACTCTCTCCAGCTTCCAACCAACAAGTCGAGGACCTACATGGTTTTCCATACAACGCCTCAGGCAGTACCATGCCACTGCTAGATTGAAAACTGTTGTTGTATGCAAATTTCACCAACAACAAATGATCACTCCAACTTTCCTTCAAGTCCAACACACAAGCACGTAGCATGTCCTCTAGAATCTATATCACCCTCTCAGATTGGCCATCTATTTGAGGATGAAAGGCGGTGCTAAAGTGTAACTCTATCCTCATAGCTTGTTGTAGACTTTGCCAGAATTGCGCCACAAATCGAGAATCACGATCCGACACGATAGAGAGTGGAACTCCATGTAATCTAACAATTTCACGGATATAAAGCTTGCTCAAAGTCTCTAAAGTGTCAGTGGTCTTCATACTTAAGAAATGAGCAGACTTGGTGAGTCTATCAATAATGACCCATATGGCATTATGCCCTCGTGAAGTACGGGGAAAATCAGACAAGAAATCCATGGTGATGTGATCCCACTTCCACTCTGAGATAGGCAAAGACTGTATTAATCCTCTGGGCTTTTGATGCTCCACCTTTACCTGCTGACACAATGTACATCGTGCTATAATCTTGCCACATCCTTCTTCATTCCCTTCCACCAATATTGGCGCTTCATGTCTTTATTCATTTTTGTGCCACAAGGGTGGATAACAAGCTTACAACGATGAAACTCTCCAAGTATGTCCTCCTTTAGGGAACAATCATCGGGTACACATAGCTTTTCCCCATATTCAGTTCTCCATTCCTCAAGGACCAACCTTCAACTACTTCCCCATTTTCCAATTTAGCTCAAATCAACTCTAAGTAAGGATCCTAGCATTGCAACTCCATAACCCTACATTGGAGGGTAGGTTGAGCCACAAGGTTAAACAAGCATGGCTGGGATCCATCTCCTCTAACCCATAAATCATAGTCTCCAAGAGCATCCATCATCTTCCATTTACTTGCGAGAACATTAAGTTCTCCCCAAGACTTCCTGCTAAGTTCATCTACGACAACATTAGCCTTCCCCGAATGGTAGTTGAATGTTAAATCGTAATCTTCTAGATACTCAATCCACCTTCTTTGTCGAAGATTTAAATCTTTCTGTGTGAAGACGTACTTGTGGCTCTTATGATCTGAAAACACTTCAAACTTTTCTCTATACAAGTAACACCTCCACAACTTAAGAGCAAAAACTACAGCATCAAGATCTAAGTCGGGAGTGAGATAATTCTGCTCGTGGATCTTTAGTTGTCTCGAGCCATAAGCAAACTACTTTACCTCCCTGCATGAGCACATATCTCAAGCCTCATAATGAAGCATCTATGTAAACATCGTATCCGTCCCCACTGCTCAGAATAATTAGGACAGGAGTTGTTGTCAACCTTTCCTTCAAGGTGCAAAAGGTTTGTTCACATACTTTTGTCCACAAGAATTTTCCCCCTTCTTCGTAAGGCAATTCATTGGCATCGCTAGCTTCGAGAACCCTTCCACGAACCTCTAGTAGTAGCCGGCTAATCCCAGGAAACTACGTACTTTAGTCACATTCCTCAGTGGTTCCCATTTCATCACACCTTCAATCTCTGCGGGGTCAATGGCTACACCTTGTTCCGACACAACATGGTCAAGAAATTTCACTTCCTTTATCCAGAACTCACATTTACTCATCTTGGTATATAACTTATGCTCTCTCAAGGTCTGAAACACTACCGACATATGGTGTTCATGTTCCCTTTGTGTTCGTGAATAGATTAATATGTCATTAATAAACACAATGACATACTGATTTAGATACGGCCAAAATACCCTGTGCATCAAGTCCATAAAGGCTGCAGGAGCATTAGTCAGTCTTAATGGCATTACCGTATATTTGAAATGACCATACTGGGTACGGAAAGCTGTCTTAGGAATATCCCTCTCCTTGATTCGTAATTGATGGTACCCTGTGCAAGATCAATCTTGGAGTAATACTTAGAACCCCTCAGCTGAACGAATAAATCATCAATTCGTGGCAAATGGATATTTATTCTTCACTGTCACTCGGTTCAACCTTCGGTAGTCCGTGCATAACTAAAGTGTTTCGTCATGCTTCTTCACAAAAAGGACGAGAGCTCCCCAAGATGAAGTGCTCAATGGATAAAACCAATAGTCAAGAGATGGTCCAACTACTTCCTTAGCTCCTTTAACTCCAGAGGTACCATCCGATAGGGAGCAATGGATATGGGTTCGATTCCCGGATAGAGATCAATCATAAATTCAATCTCTCTGTGGGGGTAACCCGGGTAGTTCGTCTGGGAAGACATCAAAAAATTCGATACTACCAGCACCACATCAGCATGGAATTTATCCTGCTCACCTCCTATTAAGTTGGCCAAGAAACTTAAATTGCTCCCCGCCTTAGCTTTCAAGAATCTATTTTCCGTAGTGGGAAATGGATGGGAAGAATTTTGATCATTAATGAAGGTAAAAACTACACCACTCGGTAATCGGAATAAAACTCGTTTACGAAAACAATCCATTACTGCATGTAAAGTGGACAACAAGTTCATCCCAAATATTATGTTGTACCCTTTCATGTCTAATGCAACCATGTCTACAATTAATTCTTGCTCCCCAATTCGAAGCACACAACCTTTACACACCCTTCTAGTATCCAACCATTCTCCCGTAGGCATGTCAATACTCAAGGCATGTTCTAACTTCTCAAATTCTAATCCCAAATTAAGAGCATATACAGTGCGTAATGAATGAATGAGTCGCACCGGGATCAAATAAAATTCGGGCCCAAGAATTATAAAGAAGAACAATACCTTCCACAACGACATTGGAAACATCTTCCTCCGGTTGGGTCAAAGCAAAAACTCTTCCATGATTGGCACCGTCGGGTGCTATAGCTCCTAACTGTCTACGGTGTAGTGGCTTCGGTAGTGGTGGCTTCGGTGCATTAACCTATCCAAACGTTGGGGTATTCTTTTGGGGTGGAAAGATCGGACAATGACTCTGAATATGCCCCATACCTCCACATGCAAAGCAGGCTCATGGGAGTCCTACCCTTTTTGATACGCCTCCAACTCCTCTAGTTGTCTGAAGCCTCTGTCCAACCACCTGGTCTGGGCGACGGTATGGTGCCACTCTCTGCACTCCACTACCACTAGCACCAGTCCTGATCGGACCTCTCCTCGTGAAGTTCTATCGCCTCTGGTTATCCTCTGCATCTCTCTCAAGCAGTGCAACTCTATCAACTAGATCCTCATAGTCTCGAATATTGTGGGCCATTAGCTTCTCCCGGATGGCAGGCCTCAAGCCTTGCTCAGAGCATTTGGCCCTCCTGACCTCAGTAGATATGAATTCTGTGGCATAATAGGATAACTCGTCAAACTTCCTCTCATACTCAGCTACCATCATGCTACCCTATCATAGAGTGAGAAAATGTGCACTCATCTTGTCCCTAACTAATTCAGAAAAATATTTGTCTTGGAAGATTTGATCAAATTCCTCCCAAGTAAGTGCATCAGTGTTCCTCCTTCTCTTCATCGAGTCCCACCAATGGTCTGCCTCCCCCTCTAACAAGTATCTAGCCAAACCAACTCGCAAATCCTTGGCAACTCCCATGCCATCACACATCTTCCTCACCCGACGAATCCACTTATCCACATCCAAGGGGTGAGAGCTTCCTTGAAAAGTAAGTGGGTGTTGCCTCAAAAATTCTCGAAGAACTATCATCCTTCAATTTTCGTCGCTAAGGGATGAACCCCACCATTGTGGTTGTTGTTTCAATTCTGGTGTTGTACCAGGGTGGTTAGCACCCTTAAGCATTGATAAATGCCATTCATGGCATTTGGAGGTGGTGGTGGTGGTGCATTTGCTTGGCCACCATGTCCCCATCCCCGTCCACGTCCATGTTCACCCTCTATCCTGCACATCAATTCACAATTTAGTTTATTTGATGGCAGGACATCCTAACTATCACTTTAATCTAAAGCATAAGATGTGTGTAAAATTTAAATCAAAAATTTCATTTAACCTAATCCAACCTTTCTAGTGGTAATCCGTAACCTACAGCTCTCATGTAAGACCTAAAGCTTAGGCTCTGATACCAAAATTTGTAACGTCCAAAAGCCACCTTGGACGGCCTTACTATCTAAATACCATTCACATCATGAGAGCAATTAATAAAATCCATCAAATAAAAAAATTTCATTCATCATATGTAATATGCACAATATGTTCCTAAAAGAATATGCCAAACCATGGCCATAATATCAAAAGAGTATGCCAGACTATGGCAATTACATCCCAAAAGAACCAGCTTAATCATGCAATGGAATAACAATATATTAGACTTCACATTATCTCAAAATAAATTTTCCTAGTCTAGGACAAAAGAGAATATAATTCTAGACATCTATCTCGGGATCCATGTTCCCATCTATTAGAGATTCCCAATGTGTCTGCTCATCTACTCCGAGTTTTTCCTCTAAAGCAAAATCTGAAAATGATATTGTTTGTAGGGGGTAAGCACTAAGCTCTATAGGAAAATCCACCCAAACTTCGACAAGGTTTTGAAAACATATAAAATAATTCGGTCTCATTTCACAAATATCATATATAACTTTGGAAGGAAAACATGGACATTTCAATGGATCTCAAGTTTACAAAATCTTGATATATAAAATGAAGAAGTAAAACTAATTTCAATAATAAGTCATTTCCACAACAATAACCAATAACTCACAATGTATATCAAACCACAACTTGTATCTTTCACAACATTATGTATATGTATCTCAGATATGATGTATGACATCGCATGAATAAACACATCGAGAATATCCTGGCCTACACACACACACCCAATCCTCGCAAGGATTCTCAATCTTTAGGAAGGGTGTATACCAATGCATTGGGAGGGATGATTCAACTCAGGAATAATATACTAACCCTCAGCCTCGATAACACATGAGCGCATAGTAGTTTGGTCCTCGCAAGGTACCAACCCCACTACGAGTGATAGGGAACCTTCAAACCCACACGGAGCAAGAAAAGCATCTAACCCACTCTACGATATCCAATCAATGGCCATCCATCGTCATCCAAACAACCACAAGAGATACAATATAACCCGTTTCCTCAAATCACAAGCAATTCCGAAAATTCCCAAATTTCACATGTATTATTCCAATAGAACAATTCAAGAAAACATGCAAGAGATCACAAAAATATGATTTTATTGTTTAATACAAAGCACTAGAGTTTTGAAATCAAAGCAAGGGTTTTTATGACTTTCAACCCATAGCTTCACTTAAGACATGAGAAGGTTTGAAAGAACATAAAGAAACAAGGATATCATAACATATATATAAGATTTAGAGTCAAAACATGTATATATATGAGCCCTAACATCAATGAATCAGAGTGGAAGAAAACCCCCACCTTCTTGTTCCTTAGTGTTCTTGAAGAACTTGAGATTTGATCTTTCCCAAACTTGAACCAAACCTTTAATCTTTTGTTTCCCTTTCTTTCTTCCTCTCTAAGCTTTTCTGGGGTTAGAAATGTTGAAATGGGGCTTAGGGAGGTGTCCTTAAGTATTTATAGTGGAAGAAATGGTGTCTTATGCGCGATTCTGAGAGTCATAATTCATAACTGACGTTCGAACGTCATCGGCATTCGAACATCCTTAGCTCCCAGTACTTTGGTTTTTTCATCAGACAAAAGTACTAGAAAGCACTGTCGTTCGAACGGACTTTCATGTTCGAACGTCATTTCGCGTTCGAACGTACTTCCTGTTTATGCTGAAATTTCCAGTGCAGTTTTGGCCTATTTGGAGGTCGATTTGGAAAATATTTATAATACACTTTTGTAGATCTAGAAGTCTACTATCTACTGTCAAAATTTCAAATCAATTGGACATCTGGATAAAATGTTATGATCCAAATACTAGACAATGTCCAAAATCCTTTTTACCCAATTCTCTCTAAAGTGTGCTTTCATTCCAGAGTACTTCCAAAATTCTACAACATACCCTATTACCTCAACTAACATTTTTATTTATACTTTTACAATCTACATAGTTCATGCTTACATCATTACATATATTAGCATTTCAAAAATGTAATTATGTTGTTATATAAAGATAAGAATGTGGGGGTTTACAATTTTGTTGTTAATTTTTTATTTTGTTGCTTCGAGAAAACCTTTTTTTATTGCTTTTTTTTTTTTGAAGTATTCGTTGGATTGTTTAAAATTTTTATGATAATTCCATAAATTTTTTATTTTATAATTAAACTATGATTGAATTTTGATTTTTTTTTGAATGATATTGAAAGATTAGGACATTTTGATTACATGCCAATTTTATACAAGGTTTATGATGTTGTTACGAATTATTATGTGAGTCACAACCACTAAAGTCATCACTATAAAACTTTTTAGTGACTGTTATAAAATTTGTCTCAAAAATACTTAGAAATTTTATAATGACAACAGAAAATATGGTCATTGAACAAGTCTTTAGTGATGATTATAAACTTGGCCAATAAAAGTAAACAAAAAATTGTTCGTGACAATCAAAACACTGTCACTATCATCAATAATTTAGTGGCAATAAAAATTTATTGTAATTAGGGACGAAAGTTTGAAATTGTCACTAAACATATTAGTGACTACAAAATATTCTGTCACTAATTTTTGATGGATACTAATTAGTGTCAATATATTTCAACACTACATAATTTTTTTTTTGGGCTGAAAATAGTTTTTACATGGCGGAAACATACGTTTTGGTGATGAAAGTTTAAAATATTAATGGCGACAAATTTTGTCACTATTGAGAGTGATTTAGCGATGATACAAAATCGTCACTAAAGGTCTAAATTATTTGTGACAACTTGTGTAGCTTGTCACTATTAACTTTTAGTGACACATCTATAGTGACAACCTAATGACAATTTTTTTTCGCCACTAACTACTTTTGAGACAAATTTAAGAGTTCTAGTGACAAATTTTCTTGCCACTAAAGTTGCTGTTTTTTTGTAGTATAAAGATTAAATGAGAATGTAAATGAAACTTAGCTCGATACTTGCATGAACCATGAGCATAACCTAATTTATACACTAGTAATACAAAGTACAAGGGAAAGTACCATCTGTCATTTAAGGGAGGTATACAACAGTGAAGCATAAAGAAAAGAGTGCACAGTATCATATCTCAATCAAAATTACCCAAGTCCTTCCACCCTCACTAAAGAGAAAATGAGAAACTATCCACTCTTCATAGCTATGGACAAACTAGAAAAGTGGGAGAACCTTATCCCTCCAATTAAGGTTGAAAATATAATACAAGAGAATTGAAAAATAAATCAAAATATCTAACTCTTTCCCAAGTAAAAAGTTAGAGAAGCATGGCTAGGAAAAGTTAGAGAACTTCAACCCTCCGAGTAAAAACAGAAAGTAAAGAAATGTACAAGGAAGATGTTTACAGAGGTTTAATTGAGAGAAATTCTATTCCAAAAGGTGAGTATCTAAAACTAGGAAAAAGGGGTGTTTATAGAGCTTCATGGACGGCAGAGGTGGAAAGAAGAATCAATCAGAGGCAACTTTCCATAACTTGGTGGACATGCAAAGAGCAAAGTGGTTTAGGACCATTCAGACAATGGTGGCTCACATCTGGACTGTGGTGATCTATTAACCCTGCAACTTGAGCCTACAAGAAAATTTGGATTGTGGAGGAGTTTCAAAATACCAATTTGCCACCCATTAATAATAATATAATATACTTCCAACCTATTTACTTATTTAATTAATGTAATTAACCTTTAAATATATATAGAAAAAGATAACTTTTTAGGGTTAATTATTCATACTCCGACTAGGATCGATAAGTGAACTTTGATACCTTTGTAAACCTTGGAATTATTTTAAAAATGATTTCGAGAATTGATTTGTGTGATGTATACTTACCTTACATTTTTACTATGAAAAACTTGATTTTTAAGTGCAAAATTAGGCCAAAGTATAGGCCACATTCAACCAAAATATAAGGGTACATATTTGAGCTCATTTGGAACTATTTCAAATGGTTTTTGTAGTTGCCATTCTTCTTGAGATAGTTGGTAAAGGTTTTGAAAAAAATTTGTCACTCACGCTTGCTTGGCGCTTAAGTGGGAAATCGCGCAGTCGAGCAACTGTGACACATCAGAATCTTGTTTGAATTAGAATACCTTTGCAAACTCGATTTCTAGGTTTTTACTATAAATATAAAATCCTAGGAAATTAGACATAGAAAAATGAGAAAAAAAAAATCTTTTGAAGAGCTCTTTCAAATCAATAAACTCTACTAGTCTTTAGAGGAAGACCTTGAAAGATTAAACCCCGTACACTCTTTTTTCTCCTTGATTTTCAAATCAACAAGAGTGTTCTAGAGAAATTGACTAGAAATTTATTCTTAAAATCTTCTCAGTATTTTTTGAATTCCTGCATCACGCAGAAGATTAAGAGATATGTGTTTTCTTTGGGAAAGCCAATGAAAGACCGGCCACTATATGCTGAAACAATCGTAATTAATCTAGAAGGGTGGGTGAATTAGTCTTGTACACTCTAACACAAAATTTATTCCCAAATAAACCCATTCTACTCAATTAAAATTTAGTTAATCAATTAGATATATTTTTGTAATTGGCTAATTTCATGGAGTTCATTGTAAATCTCAACATGTTCCATAGTCATGATGCCACAAAGATTTAAGATCCAAAAAAATCATTGAAGGGAGGAGATTAAGTATCAAAGCTACATCATTCACTCTTTGGTTGCACCTTCAAGCTTAGAACAAAGTTAATGACCTAGATATCTAAGATGATCCATTGGTTTAATTGACTTAGGAGGATTAGAGGTGAAATAGAATGATGAATTAATCCGTGAATGGCTCCTATGTATTTCTAAATGAAAAAATGTTTCTACATTATTTATGTTTTGAAAATATAGTTTCAATAATGAGTGGACCCCTTTTGATTGACACTATTTAGTGCTCAAGAAAACAAGTTTTTTACCTTGATTTTGTGCTTAAAAATTTGTAGGGACCGATCTATGCAACCTAGCCTTTGCTAGATCGGTTTTTTTATGACTTAGGGAAGAAAAAGGTGAAAAAGCCACGGAGGAGAATAGGGCTCGCTCGAGTGTTCTCATAGTCGATTGAATGGTCTGCTCACCTAGTCAAGTTGGAAACAAGTTTTTCATTCCAGTGATAACCATCCTATGACCATCCTCCCACAAATCGAGTAGTCGTTCGCAAATCTGAGTTTTCTTCTTGACCAAGATTACCTTTATTCTGGATCTATATATAGGGGGGTCTTTTCTTTATGGACATGCCAAAGATCATTGACATGCCTATGATTGTTTGAGGCCTAAATGAACCATGTGAGGGAAAGTTCTAGTGAATTTAGTGATAACGTCGAAGAGGAACTTACAACAGAGAGATCTTTTGAAGGAAATGAGCATCTATCCATCTGGACTGGGACTTGAGTACTTGTAGATTGACTTAGGGTTTAGTAGATTAGGCTTTGGTGAATCAGGAAGGTTCCCCACAGTTTTTTTCAAGAAGGGTTTATATATATACTTATGGTTTGATGCACACATGTGCACTATGTGTTTGATAAATTAATTATTTGAATCTACATATCACATATAGTTGCTTGATTAGGTTTGAGTTACTTTGGTTGGGATCGCCGTGTGAAATTGAGAGTAAATCAACAAATTGATAAAATCAATACATTAATCTACATGAGTGTTTTGGGTTGCATTGTTGGAAAAGGGGTTCTCACACCTAACTTACATATTATTGTGTGATTAGACAATTATGATAGATTTAGATTAAAATTTGTGGCCATTCGAGCTTAAATTTTACTAACCTATTCACCCCCTGTAGGTCTAACATGTGATTCCTTGTGTATAATTGAGTGAAAAGATCATTCACGTGAAGTGTTGTTCTGACGCCCCAAAAATCAAGGGTCCTTTATCAACTGGTTGATCACCCATCAACCCACAGAATACCTATAGATACTGTGTAATTCAATATCACGTCGTTATGCCCCATTTACAAGGATCCATAATTTAACAAAATTCAGACAGAGTCTCATTTGTACGGGGAGCTCTACCCAAAACACAACTTGTGCAATCATATAACATTGACCACACTAGGTTTATTTATCCATACTTGTGGCATCCTTAAAATCAGGGGGTCCTATGTCAATGTATGCAATGTGGCATTGACTTGTAGTAATGTGACATTGGCATATAGTAGAGTGATTTTGGTTTGTAACAGTGTGGCATTGGCTAGTATCAGTGTGACATAGGCTGGTATCAGTGTGACATTGGCTTATATCAGTGTGACATTGTCTTGTAGCACTGTGACATTGTCGTGTACCACTGTGCCAATATGACATATACCGTTGTGCCAATGCGACATGTACCACAACTACTTAAAAACACATCAAATTTATGCATCAAACATATTAATACAAGTTCGATTACAATTATTTTACATACATTACATGCCCAAAAACTAACTTAGCTAAAGTTTTACAAAAGATGGTTTAAAAGTCACAAGTCATCTTTTCTTCAACCTTGAGGCCCCAAATACGAGACATTCACCGGTTTATACCCGCACCTGAAATGTTTCTCCATAAAAGGTGAGCCACGCTCAATAGGGTATCTCCTAAAGAGGCTATTCCCTAACCTAAGTGCATATAAAATGTCACATGCAATTTCAATAAGCCACAAAGTATTCCAATCAAGAATATGCAACTCAATGTTGGAATTCACTATGTCAAGCCATAGAATGAGATGAGACTCACTCATGCAACTTAACCTAAACCCTTTTTGGCTCCCAAAACACAACCCAATTCCAATGTGTATAAATTCGCCATTAATCATGTACGTCCAATGTTCTTTCTAAAATAAACCTTATGTCTTTGTTATAAAACAAAATCATTTGTCTTTGTTGGATGATACACATCGAATGACTATTTTTGAAAAAAAAATCATGTGTCTTTTTTGGATGTTACACATCGAATGACTATTTTATAAAAAAAAATCATGTGTCTTGTTGGGTAGCGGAGTTTTGGTGTCGCATCATCGATTTCGTACACCGATACACTTTTCTAAAATTACACTATAGGAGAGTGTATGAATCAGGTAATCGGGTCTTCCACCCAAGAGAGAATCTAGCCCTGCTTGCTGACTTGATTCAAAATGTATAAACCCAAGTACAGGTGGTCAAGCTATAGTAATAATCCGATTAAATCCAGAGTGAAATCCACAGGGAACTATTGTTGGTGTTTTGAAGTAAGCAGTGACACAGACCAATTGATTGAAACCCTTAAGATTTGAAGTTAGGAGATTTTTTGGACAGAATATAGGATTCGTTTCAAGGGGTTTTTCTAGACAAAATATAATAAATTAACAAATGTAACAATCAACCTTTAGCTCGAAGATTTGAACATGTAGTTAATCATCCTATTTATTATACTTGTGTTGGTAACTCAATTATGTCAACATGAAGTTAATTAGAAGATAAAGATGGATTGTGAGAATTAAGTGCATGGTTCCAATATCTTTTTAGAGGTTTCAAAGAATTGTCTGTGCCGAGACTCAGTCCATCTACAAACAAGCAAGTGTCTCTACATTGTATCCAATCATTGCGTTAGTATTCTATTCTTTAAATGAAGTACAATAATGGTGAAGATTAAAATGTAGTAATGAAGATCTAGTCAGGGTACTTGCCTAGAACCAATGGGTCTTTCTTTGTCAGGAGTCATCTATATCATAGAAAGTACTCACAGTTGTGCAAAGTATCTTAGCTTTGCTAGATGCATTCAATCATTCAACAAGCAAGTGAAATATAAAGCATTAAGCATAAACGAAATGCACAAATATAACTTCTGAATGGTTTATATATGTCCATCACCTCTTACTAAAGAGTGAATGAGGAACTACTCACTCTTCATGGCTTTGGTAAAGCTAGAAAAGTGAGTGATGTTCATCCCTCCAAATAGAGGAGTTACAAGGTAAAACACACTACACAAGGAGCCAAACTTTAATGAAGAATGAGTGAATCACGTTCCACCATTCATGATTTGGTAAAGCTCTAGAAAAGTGGAAGAGTTTCACTCCTCTAAGGGAAGAAGGAAACTCAAACAATGGAAGCAAATGAAACTAATAATGAAAGTAGAGGAAAGCTAGACACTTTTGGAGGGTTTTCACCTCAAACAAAAGATGATATATCTCCCTCTATCTCTCTCTATGTAAGACTATGAATGTAAGTCTAAGTCTAAGCCTAACTCCTACAATTTTTCTACTCTTCGTCTCTTTGAAGCTCCCACAATGGAAGTATTTATAGGCAAGGAGGAGGGGACAAGGGAGTGTGGAAGAATAGTACAAGGCCTTTAAAGTCTAAATGAATGCCCCAAAGTTCGGATAGAAAATCAATCACTCTACAGCCTGTCTAGGGGCAACGTTTGAACGTTAGTTGGCATTCGAATGTGGTCTCCTATCTTCTTTGATGGGCGTTCAAATGCTGAATGGGGTTTAAACTTCCTACTGAAGTGGCCTTTGTTCTTCTGTGAGAGCCACTTCCACATGCTGTATACCATAGCACACTCTTGTTGGGAGTCCTCAATTGATTCAAGCCAATGTTCGAACGTTAGTTAGCGTTCGAACATGGTACTCAAGTACCTCTTTGATTTTCTTCTAAGCTGCAACATGCCATGTATCATCATGTCAGCAGTTTGGTCCTCCAATAATTCAATAGTATGTTCAAATGTGGATTGTCATTCGAACGTTCTTGCCTTGTTTCAAACTTCTCCAATTTTTTTCCAAAAGATGATGTTGTTGCATGAAAGTTTGATATGCATTGAATTTAGGCCCTTGTGCAATCTTTCTCTTGAAATTCCATCATTGAAACTCTATCGAAGTGTAATTAGTCTTGAAAAGGCATAGTAAGATGTTAATTTTAACTACCAATCACACCTCCCAACCTAAATATTGCTAGTCTCTAATAATACTATAACAATTGAATGAAAAAAAAATTTATAATGCCATTTTCGTAGGTCGTCTAGTTGCATTTGGTATATGAAACAAGCCGTTGAATCCCTAGGTTTTCCCTAGCGGATGAGTGTTTTCTTGTGAGGGTTTTTAGTGAAGCTACCCATAAACTTCAGTCGAACAGATGTGTATGTGAGATTGCTGATTAAAGTGTGTTAGCACCATGGTTGTTGGGACACCCAACCCTTAATTTTGACTTATATCCCAAACACTTCTCTTTCAAAGGTACTTGTGCTATGCAAAAATGAGCAGTTGTCAAATTGGTATTTGGAATTCCCTATGCAGTAGGAATTATCATTCTAGCAATAAGAATTGTTATAAAACAAACATTCCACTTTACCACCTTCCATGGATATCTTTGATTTCACAAACCTTTCCTAGAATGCTCTTAGCAAAAATTCCCTTCGATTATAGTGACTTTTCTTTCAAAGTGAATGTGATTAGAAGAAGGCTAATTGAAAATTCACATGCATAATTAGTAGGGGAGTGCAATCTAAGGAATAGACTAATCATGTTTGGCATAATCTCATGGAAGAATATTGATGCAAATAAAAAAATACTATTTAACATACCCCAACTTTTGGATGATGACCTGCACATGCATCAGACTTGAGATCAATTAGGGTTTTCTATAGGTTGTGTTATGGCCAGAGGTTAGTGGCTAACACAATAACGTCAATGGTATTCAAAAGCTATCCTTTCTTTATCTAGTGTAGCACACCTCTTTCTGGATTTTTGAAATTTCACCTATATGGTATGTCTTTCTTTCATTTTTCTCATTTTTTACTTTCTTGGCTATTTTCTGTTTTTCTGTCTCTTTTCTTTTTCAGTTGTTTCCACCGAATTTTCTTTCATTGAATAGTAGTCACCATCATCTTTTCTTTTTCTCTTTATTTTCTGTATCATACTGATTTATAAGAGGGTGCAAGAAAATTAGATAGCAAAGGTATGTCAAATATATTTTCCTGTGTCTCGGTTATCATATGGGTTACTTGAACAAGAAATTATGCATTAAAGGCTCCATCACAGCTAACTAGGGATATAATTTAGTAAAAGAAATGACTAAGACTCAAAATTAAATCAAAGATGACCTAAGATCATTTCTCAAGTATATGCACATGTATGTGCCGTATGAACATATTCTTTGTAGGATATGTCAATAGATTGCTTTAGTTGCATCATTCAAAGCAAGTTTAATGAGATTGTTCAAGGATAGACAGTGAAAAACCTTACTTGAGTAAATGTTGATATTCTCTCAAAAGCATCGCAAGGCTCGAAACTTACCTTGGTGTTCTTCATTATCTCTACTGATTATGTCAGGTTTTTTAGGGAATGTCGGTTATATATCGATTCTATTTTCAAGTCTGGTCATCTTATACCTTAAGAATAAAAAATACCAATGTACGTTTGACAATTGAGTATAGAGAGATTACGGATGGGAGATCTATGCTTTGGCCCTTCCCGATTACGTATAGCAATTGGGCCATCTCGGGGAGGATCTCATTCTTGTGTTTGATGGGGGTGAAGTTCGTGATGGCAATTAAGTTGAGCATTTTGTACTTGTTGGTCAACTTTCCTTGCCGAAAGAACCTCCGTCCTCCCCAAGTAAAGGTAGCCAACCCCGTCAACTCCACACCCACGACATCCATCCCCATGTTCTTCCTCAGGGGGTAGTTAGGCTTTGGTACTTATGGTACCTCTTGCCTCATCTCTCGGATGTACTCCTCATCCACATTAATGTGGGCCCCCCTCACATAATTTTTTATTGCTCCATTCACGATTTCGAAGTTGGAGTAGAACTCCAGCACCAACTCCTTCACGGCATCTCTGCCATTCCTCAAATATAACATCCAACCTCTCGCCTTTATGTTTGCAAAAATCCCCAAATTCAAAAAATTAGTCAACACAACTACTCGCTCACAAATATAGCTTGAGTTCAAAAGAAATTCTCATACCTATCTGCTTTGAGGGCAGTGGAGAAATGGGGTTTTTTGTACCTTTGGATAATGGGCCTCCCCTCATGTTCCTTAATCACCTCCTCTACCATGTTTGGCTCTTGGTTGATCGTCCTGTGCCTAGTGGGAAGCTTCATTCTTGGAGGCAGGATTCTCAGTTTTGAGGGGTTTTAAGGCTTGAAAAACTTGGATTTCTTGGTGAAGAGGTGAGGAATGGGGTGGGAATGTGTTTGGGATAGTAGATTTTGAGGAAAATTTGGAAATGGATGGAGTTTTGAGGGTTGGGAAGTAAAGGTCACCAAGGGTTTTGGGGGGTTATTGAGGGTGTTGGGTGATTTTGAAATTAAGAATACAAGCCAGGCATTTATAGGCTGGGAGTTAACGTTCGAACATGATTGAAGTTCAAACATGTGTAGAGGGATTTTAAATTGATGGTTCGAACGTTACCCTGGAGTTCAAACGTGAAGAGATCCCAATACTTTTGATTTTTGTCACAGGCAAAAGTGTTGTAAGCCCTTGGCGTTCAAACATGGGTTTGGCGTTCGAACGTTTGGTTCTAGTTCAAACGTTCACAAAGCATTCGAACATGGAGCTCCTAGTACTTTTGCTATCTTGCAGAGGCCAAAGGACTATGAGCAACTGTCATTCGAATGTCAAATGGCATTCGAACGTCAAATCAAAAATTGTAATTATATGCACATTTATATACACACATTAAAAGAAGGCTATACACACAAATTTGAACTAAAAATTCATGGCGACTCAAGATAAGTCCCTACACATGCTTTGGGTTGGTATTCTAGGACATTCCTTACTCTGCCCACTTTTTCATTTCAATCAAAAGAGTTTTGTACATTTAACAAAATGATATTTACGCTTTTTACAAAAAAGTTCGGACCATCACTCGTCATCCAAAAAAACAAAATAATTTTCCACAAGTTTGTTAAGAACACTCTAATTCTTGCCCTAACTCGATGTCATTAGAATAGTCAGTGACTCTCCCAATTTCTTGTCGCACAAACCGTCTAAGCATAGGATTGGAGTAGCATGGCGTCTTAGGATAATCCTTACTCTACCTATTCACTATCTAGTCTAATCGATCGAGTGCGCGACTGAAAATCGGTTCAGAACATTGATTATATTCTTTCATGTGAAAGATCCTGCCACATTGTTTATAGGCACCAAGTCTTTTGGCATGAAGATGTTTAGAAAAAGTGCTTCTGCCACACAGTGGTTTTGCTTGCTCTTCTCGGATTTTAGTTTTTCTTACCAATCTTTTTTTTCTCATGATCACAGCATGAACATCAGATGGAAAAGTGCATAAAACTCCCAGACTAAACCAAAAAATTTTACCATCCATGCTTGCTAAGGTTTAAGACTCTCTATCTAGTTCTTTAATGTTTGCTAGTCACAAATACGATTAAAGCTAACTGAAAGACATGATCATCAATTTATACAAAATACGAGTATACAATATGATCAAAAGCAACAACAATAATCAGAAAAACAAAAATTTTACGGGTACAAAATATGAACTGTAGTTCTCACCCCCAACCTAAACTGAACATTGTCCCCAATGTTTTGAATTTACCAATGTATGGAGTTTGGAGATGTGGTTGAAAGGTAGAGATCTATTAATCTGTCGAAACCTACAGATAAAATACACAAATTAATCATCTTTATGTAGATCTGGGTTTTGGTTAGGTTGGAAACCCTTATGCGTGGGTGTGAATAGAAGCAGGACACCCATGTACAAATACAGTAATAAAATGCAAATCATGAAACATAGGACTGTGTCATCGGAGTGTGTGGCCATGGATTTGCAAGGGTGGGTTGTTTTGTAGAGAATAGAGAAAACAAATAAGGAGGAGAAGAAGAAATAGCAGTGGATGGGGCAGATAAAGGGAAAGGGGTGGAGGCCTTATATAGGTGTCCTCTCAGGTCGGGTTGGGTTAGATTTTTCTTTACCTGACCCCTTTTGTGTCAACAGGCATGAATGTCGGAGGAATATTCTAGATCTATTAAAAGAACAATTTCCATATTTTTAACAAAGTCTTCCATAAATGGTTTCAAACGTTGACCATGGACAGTAAAGATATTCCATTTTGATGGGTTTTCCACTTCCACTTCTCCATGTCCAAACACTATAAATTCACTACTATAAATTTATAATGACGCCTCTATTAGCTCCATTTCAACCTTTCTAACCCCAGAAAACCTTAGAAAGGAAGAAAAGAAGAGAAAAACACAAGATCAAAGGGGATTTCCACTTCAAGAAGATCAAAACCCGAGTTTTTTCAAGAATACCAAGGTAAGGGTTCCTCCTATTCTCTTACATTGAGGCTGGGGCTTATATATATGTATTCTTTTGACTCTAAATCTTGTATGTATGCTATGAAATCTTTAATTCTTGATTCTTGCAAATATTACCATGTTTTAAACAATATTTTGGTTGGATAACCATTAAATCTCTTTTCTTGCCTTCAAACCCTAGTTCTTAAGAGAAATGGATTTTTCTATTGATTCTTACTTTGTTCTTGCTTTCAAAAATTTAGTGTTTTGTATTGAACCATAAAATGGTATTTGTGATGATCTCTTGCATATTTTCTTAAATGGTTCTATTGTAATATTACATGTGAGATTTGGAGATTTTTGGATTGGCTCGTGATTTGTAGAAATTGGTTGGTTATGGTATCTCTTGTGAGTGTTTGGATGACCATAGGTGGCCGTTGACCGGGTATCGTAAAGTAGGTAGATGCATTTCTTAGTCCGTGCAGGTTTAAATTTTTTTCTACCACTCATAGTGGGATTGGTGCCTTGTGAGGACCAAACCACTATTCACTCACGGGTACCGAGGAGAAGGGATAGTATACTATTCCTAGGTTAGATTCGTTACTGTCATGAGTTGGTATATGCATTTCCTAAAGGTTGGATATCCTTGCGAGGATTTCGGTGTGTGTGTGTGGGCCAGGATATTCTCGATGTGTTTATTCATGTGAATCATGCACCATACCTGAGATGCGAAAACAAGTTGTGGGTTTATGGATTATTGTACCAGAAACGGTTTTCTACAAGAGCTTATGGAGGTATGGGACTCTACAAGAACTTATGGGGAATGGTTTATGGTTGAAAATGGATTATTGTTGGGAAATTCATTTTACTGTTCATCTAATTATTGCTATTGCGTAAACTTGAGATATGTTGAAATGTCCCAGTTTTATTTCAAATTGATATATAATATTTGTGAAATAAGACCAACTTGTTTTATATATTTTCTAAACCTTGTTCGAGTTTAGGAGGATGTTGCTACAGAGCCTAGCGCTCACCCTCTACAAACAATATATTTTTCAGATTGTGGTCTAAAGGAGGAGATCGGAGTTGAGGAGCCAATTCATTGGGAAGCTCCAGTAGATGGGCACGTGGATCTCGAGATGGACATTTAGAGCTATATTCTTTCATGTCCTAGACTAGGAGATGCATTTTTGAGATCATGTATGAATGATATTTTGTTTATTCCGCTGCAAGATTAAGGTTGATCTTTAAATGTAATTGCTATGGTTTGGCATATTCTTTTGGATGATGTTATAAATATTAGATTTGATGAATAGAATTTCTTTATTGATGGATTTTATTAGTGGCTCTCATGATGTGAATAGATTTAGATTGTAATGTCGTCCAAGGGGGAATTTGGGGTGTTACAACTTTGGTATCAGAGCCTAGACTTTAGATCTTACATGGGGGTTGTAGGTTATGGATTACCACAAGAGAGATAGGACTAGGTTGAACGAAATTGTAGATTTAAGATTTTATACAAGCCTTATGCTTTAGATTAAAGTGATAGTTAGGAAGTCCTGTACATCGATGAAACTAAATTGTGAATTGACGAACAGGATGGAGGGTGATGATGGACGTGAACGTGGACAGGGATGTGGTGGCCAAGAAAACCCACCACCACCACCTCCAGATGCCATGAATGACATCTATCAATGCCTAAGGGAGCTAACCACTCTGGTATAATGCCAGAATAGAAACAATAACCAGCAAAGACAGAACTTCGCGAGGGGAGGTCCGATCAGGACTAGTGCTAACAGTAGTGGAGTTATACAAAGGGCAGCTCCATACCGCCGACCTGACCAAGCTTCAGTACAAAGGAATCAAGTTGTTCGAGGAGCTAGGGCTACTCGGAACAGAACAAACACTAACCCATGTCAATGCTTCTCATGTGGAGGGTTCGGGCACATCAAAAATAACTGTCCATTGATTCCACCAAAGACCAAGCAAGCAACGAGAAAAGTACATGCAAATAAGCTACCACGATAGAAACCATTACAGCTGAAACCATTAGGAGCTAGAGACCCAGGCGGTACCAAGCAAGAAAGAGTTTTTGCTTTGACCCAACCGGAGGAAGACGTTTCCAATGAAGTGGTTGGAGGTATCGTTCTTTTTTATAATTCTTGGGCCCAAATTTTATTTGATCCCGGTGCTTCTCATTCATTCACATGCACTACATATGCTCTTAATTTGGGATTGGACTTTGAGAAGCTCGAACATGCCTTAAGTATTGACATGCCTACGGGAGAACGGTTGGATACTAGCAGGGTGTGTAGAGGTTGTGTGCTTCGAATTGGAAAGCAAGAATTGATTGTAGATTTGGTTGCATTAGACATGAAAGGAGTTGATAAAAATTTTGGGAGGGATATTCTAGTTTTATATCATGTTGTTTTGGACTATTCTAGGAGATGAATGGTAATTTGAATTTTGGTTTGTAAATGACACTAGGCATGGATCGTTGTGCAAGTTATATTTTCTTTATTGGAGATGGGTATGAGATAAGATTTGTGATAAAAGACACCCAAACTCGAGTTGGACAAGTATAGCAGAACCATCAATCAAACAGACTACCTTTCACGAATTCGGTTATAACTCTTTGTTGGAAAGTCCAAATGGTGCACCATTTTTTTTTAGAATCCTAACTCGTATATCTTTCCAACCATATAGGTCACACATGCTAGAAATACCTGAGCTAAATTAGTTTATTCTTTGAATTTGATCAAAAATTTGCGCTGTGGTATCCTTGGATAGCAAAATGTCGTGCTTTTCTTCTTAGACTCTGAAGGACTTATCCTTAAGCAAGCTTCCATCACTATTTAGGCTTTGATTTGGAGGCACTCCCATGTTGGTTTAAGTATTTTGATGGATAACAATATAAAATTTGACTATGAATTGGTGCCTTCTCGGCTCTAAGTATTCTCTTCTACTATTAATATTTCTTATATTTTTGGAAGACAAGGAGATGTGATAACCCAATTTGAATGTGTGGAGGTAAGGTTTACTTATATGTTTTTATGATGGACAAATTTTTGAATGATAAAGTTATGGAAAGTTATTTGTGTTATTCAAAAGTTATAGAAATAGAAGAGATGTGATGAAGTAACCACGAATGGGAGTCTAGTTTTGGGAATAATGATTGAAATTGTGGTTTTAGGTCTTAAATGGATAGGAGGTTGTTTCATAACTATGTATTTGAGGTTCCCTATATTAGTTTGAAAATATTACGGAGTATTGATTGAATTTAGCTTGGAAGTATTAATGGATTTGAAGGGTCATAAGTTGGGTAATCGTTGAGGATGATATACTTAGGTGATCTTATTTTGTGGTGGACTTTTAGTTCACTACACTAAGAATCTTTAAAGTATTAGCAATTAAGAATCTCTTGGTTGAGTGTGGAGTTAATGGTTGACTTGCATTTACAAATTTTAATGGAAAATTTGAGGTTGAGTTATGGAAACAAACTTATAGACATTCAAAAAGGAAATCTAAGAAACTTTACTAAGTTATTTTACTTATCTTTGACCCTATATATATTTTAGGATTAAAGATTATAAATGTTTAAAAGCTTGAGGTCAAATATAGCAGACAATTATTGAAATAAGGATGATATCTAAAGTTTGATATGAATCTCTATTATTCCGTGGGATCTTTTAATGTTATTGGAGTAGTGTTGGGGAAATATGGAGTACTTTTCTGGTCTCTCTTAATACATTATTAAGATATAGGTTTGATTATCTATACTTAAGAATTGTTGGTCTGAGTATTGAAGATTCAAACTTTACAGTTAGTGGTGATAATTTGAAGGATGTAATTTGAGGATTCAGCGATGATACTTATGCAGATTGGCTTTGACATGAATTGAAAATTTTAAGCAAATTTTTTCTTTTGTAAATGGCTAAGGTTATCCTAGAAATTAGCAGAGTATTATTATCTTGGGAATTGTGAATAATTACTAAGGCTATGATGACTAATGTAGTTAAATTGAAGAACATTCAGTGAATCATTGGGAGTCTTGTTTTAGTTTTGATGATATCATAAGAAGTCAGGTGATAGGGAATTGAGAGATATTTTGGGATCCTTGACGGTCTATCTTCACATGTTGTTATGTTACAAGATTTATTTTATAATGGATTGTATCATAGAGAATCGAAAGTATAGGTATCTTGAAAGGAGTGGTGATGTTAATGAAAGCCACTAAGAATTGATTACATGGTTATTAGTTCAAGATCCAGGTTAGAGACTGAGAATGAATACTTGGGTAATAGAAGATAATTGGCATTAATCGAGTTGGTGAGCATGTAGAGATATTAAGATTGATGTAAAGGTATGAATTTGGATACAAATGAGTTATGAAGGGGATTATAAGGCTTATTGATTTGAGCTCGAGATTGGGGACTGAGAGCAAATATCTTGGAGATATAACTTGACACTTTGCCTAAGTATTATAGTTAGTTAATTACAAAAAATTTCCTTTGAATAGATTAGATGGATCGTTAGTGCACACATATAAGAAGCTATAATTGGAGGATAAATGTGGTTAGGTTTTAGTTGTACACTTTGGTAGAACTTGACATGTCTTATCAAAACTTTCAAACCTATGAGAATTCTTATCTTGGGTCTAGTGATGATTTGTGAGATTGGTGGATGTCAATTTATATCAGAGTGCGTAGCGAGCCATGGGATTGGATTTAATATTAGCGGAATTAACCATTAGTTATGGTTACAGTGGTGAATGTAGAAAGTATAAGCTTGAAGAGTGATATTCAATTTCTAGGAAAACTTGGTGTATAGTTTGATGGTTATAATTGTTTGGAATCTTGCGGTGTCCACTGAACTATCGAAATTGATAAGTGTCCATAGGATGTGAAGTATTATTAGATTTTAAATATTGTGTGTTTCTCTAGTCTAGGGAGAAACAAAGTCATTAAGAATGATACATCTATTTAAGGAATCATTG
This sequence comes from Ilex paraguariensis, assembly GCA_963454935.2. Taxonomy (NCBI): domain Eukaryota; kingdom Viridiplantae; phylum Streptophyta; class Magnoliopsida; order Aquifoliales; family Aquifoliaceae; genus Ilex; species Ilex paraguariensis. The sequence continues at coordinate 14,790 of CAUOFW020001044.1, read as the reverse complement.
TAAATCTTGTCGAAATGACATTACTAAGTTTTGGATTATAACGTAATTTGGGGTATAAGAATGATGAGTAACCCATTAGTGAAATTGAATTTGGTTGTTGTGAAATGTTTATGGATAAGATATATGTAAAAAGCAAACGTGAGATTTTTTTTTAAAATGATTGACACATTCAAAAGAGAAGTGATATCCGATGAATAGGAAATAAGTTGAAGATCTAGGAATTATGCATGATATGGGATTAGTTTAGATAATCACATGGAATTATTGAGTATAAAGAATAATCAAAAGTAGTGAATGAAGGTAAACTTGGGGACTTCACTAATTGTAGTGATGGTATAAGTTGAAGGGATGGATTTAAAATTAGGATATGATGTTCTATTTTAATCTTGGCTTGATGTTTATAAGATGAATAGAAGTGGCGACATCACGGCCAAATGAGAATTAGATAGAGTAACTCGACGATTAAGTTTCGAGGACGAAACTTTCTTTAAGGGGGTGGATTGTAAACCCCCATACTCTTATCTTTATATAGCAAGTAATCATTTCTCTTCAAAATGCTAATATGGTGTAACCCGGGTAAATATATGAAATCGTTTGTAATAGAACTTGTACCAACTATATTTGATGAACAAATTTATGTTGTATAAGTTTGGGTTAGTTTTGGAAGGGTTAAAAGTGGATTCAAAATGAAAAACAGGAAAAAGGGACAAAACTGCCAAAGGGTACCGATACGTGTATCGGTACGCCAAAGACCAGTAGCGGTAGCGATACGCGTACCAGTATGCCCGACAGATTCCAGAAATCTTAAGTCACGATCTGGGTCCAATTCCTTCCACTATAAATACATAATGACGCCTCCATTAGCTCCATTTCAACCTTTTAACCCTAGAAAACCTTAGAGAGGAAGAAAAGAAGAGAAAAACACATATCAAAAGGGAATTTCCACTTCAAGAAGATCAACCCTAGTTTTTTCAAGAATACCGAGGAAGGGGTTCCTCCTATTCTCTTACATTGAGACTAGAGTTTATATATATGTATTCTTTTGACTCTAAATCTTGTATGTATGCTATGAAATCTTTAATTTTTGACATTCTTGCAAATATTACCATGTCTTAAACAATATTTTGGTTGGATAACCATTAAATTTCTTTTATTGCCTTCAAACCTTAGTTCTCAAGAGAAATGGATTTTTCTCTTGATTTTTCCTTTGTTCTTGATTTCAAAACTTTAGTGTTTTGTATTAAACCATAAAATGGTATTTGTAATGATCTCTTGCATATTTTCTTAAATAGTTCTATTGTAATATTACATGTGAGATTTGGGAATTTTGGATTGGCTTGTGAGTTGAAGAAATTGGTTGGTTATGGTATGTCTTGTGGGTGTTTGGATGACCATGGGTGGCCATTGACCAGGTATCGTAGAGTGGGTAGATGCGTTTCTTACTCTGTGCGGGCTCGAATTTTTTCCTATCACTCATAGTGGGATTGGTGCCTTGTGAGGACCAAATCACTATTCACTCAGGGGTACCGAGGAGAAGGGCTAGTATATTATTCCTGGATTGGATTCGTTACTGCCACGAGTTAGTATACGCCCTTCCTAAAAGTTGGATATCTTTGCGAGGATTTGGGTGTATGGGTGTGGGCCAGGATATTCTCGATGTGTTTATTCATGCGAATCATACATCATACTTGAGATACGAATACAAGTTGTGGGTTTATGGATTATTGTACTAGAAACGGTTTTCTACAAGAGCTTGTGGAGGTATGAGACTCTACAAGAACTTGTGGAAATGATTTATGGTTGGAACTGGTTTATTGTTGGGAAATTCATTTTACTGTTCATCCAATTATTGCTATTGCGTAAACTTGAGATCTGTTGAAATGTCCTAGTTTTATTTCAAATTGATATATAATATTTGCAAAATGAGACCGACTTGCTTTATATGTTTTCTAAACCTTGTTCGAGTTTGGGAGGATGTTGCTACAGAGCTTAGTGCTCACCCCCTATAAACAATATATTTTTCAGATTGTGGTCTAGAGGAGGAGATCGGAGTTGAGGAGCCAATTCATTAGGAAGCTCTAGTAGATGGTCACGTGGATCCCGAGGTGGACATTTAGAGCCATATTCTTTCATGTCCTAGACTAGGAGATGCATTTTTTAGATCATGTATGAATGATATTTTGTTTATTCCGCTGCAAGATTAAGGTTGATCTTTAAATGTAATTGCCATGGTTTGGCATATTCTTTTGGATGATGTTGTAAATATTAGATTTGATGAATAGAATTTCTTTATTGATGGATTTTATTAGTGGCTCTCATGATGTGAATAGATTTAGATTGTAATGTCGTCTAAGGGGGAATTTGGGGTGTTACAGTGAACATATGTGTATTATTGGTTAAATTCTGGAAATGCTGATGTTTTATTTATATCTTTATCTATTTATGTGTTATAAGCTTCATGCATGATATAGTGATGCACATACTTTCGGTGTTGTCCCTAGAAATATGTCATCAGTGCATCATCAACCTGCTGGTAAAGCAACCACGACATTCCCATCGGTATGGCTAGTCCTCCACCAGAACGCTGAGGATGTTTAACTGTTGCATGGTACTAAACCTAAATGATCCTCATGAATGGCTTGTCCTTCTGGATTATTAAGGTTGTTCATATATAATAATACTGCCACATGAATATCAACAGTATTCCAATCTGTATGGTTTATCCTCCACTGGAACGCTGCAGATGTTCTACTTTAGCATGCTATAACTATCAGATTAATGACCTAAGTGATCCTCATGAATGGCTTGTCCTTCTGGATTACTAAGATCGTTTAACTGGTATAAATGATAATATTCCCAGTCGAACAACCATGACATTCCTATCAGTATGGTTTATCCTCCACCGGAACACTGAGGATGTTTAACTGGTATATATGTATCACATATGAAGTCAAATGAATAATTCTAGTATTTCTCATGAATGACTTGTCCTTTCGGTTTGCTTGGATTAATCACTTGATACATCTATAACCAATACCACCAGTTGACCTAAGAAGTGGTTGTGTTGTGGTTTATTATGTACACACCTACTGTTATGGAGACAAATGAATAATCAAGTGATCCTCATGAATGGCTGGTCCTTCTGGTTCGCTTAAATTATTCAATTATCATGGATACCACCAGCTAACCTAAGAAGTTGTTGTGTGATGGTTTATATACATCAGACCTACCGATTGACTTTTCAGTAAAATGAGAGTTAATTGCTGTAAGACAGCATTTTCAGTGTTCAACTAATATAAAGCATAGAAAATCCCTAAACTGAAGGGTATCTTTTATATTATTGTCATTAATACGCTTACTTGCATACTTCATTTAGTTAAACTAGTTTTTAATGTAAGCTCACATCACAAGCTATCACATGTACACCACTTAACCAATAACTTTACAGTTTTTTTTATTTTTTATTTTTTTATTTTAAATTCTAATTACTAAAATTCTCTGTGGGATCGATACTTGGACTTAAACCGAGAAAACTACAATTTGACCACTTATACTTGGGTGTATAATATAATATAAATTAGATCACGAAAAAGTGCGAATCAAGTTTTTGGCGATGTTGCTGGGGGGAGTTAAGGTAATTAAAAAAAATTAAAAAAATAAAATATATATTTGTTTATTTGTATTGTATGTTTATAGTTTGTTTGTAATAGTCTATGTTTGTTAATTCATCAGTACGTTCTGTAAATCAGTCATCACCCTCATCATATTCATCTTCATCTACACAAGAATCCTTTGAACTAAGTATGGCTAGAAACGTACCTAGGGAAGAACAACCTAGAGAACAAGAGGTAGTTCAAAATGTCCGACCACCATGTTTTGCTTTTCTAACAGATGCTCCAAATATTAATATTAAACCAGAAACAATATAGTTACTGCCACAGTTTCATGATTTAGAAATTGAAAACCCCTATGTTCATATGAAAAATTTGAAGAAGTCTGTGGAACTTTGCAAGATAATTCTGAAATGGTTAAATTAAAACTTTTTCCTTTTTCTTTGAAAGATAAAGCTAAACCATGACTTAACTCTTTAAGGGCAAATTCAATCACAAACTGGCAAGCTTTACAAGCTGAGTTCTTTAAAACAATTTTCCTATGCATCGTATAAATACATTAAGACTTGAAATAATGAAATTTTTTGTAAAAGAAGGTGAAACTTTTTATCAATGTTGGGAAAGATTTAAAGATCTTCTCCAAACTTGTCCACATCATACATTTGAAAACTGGACTTTAGTTGATTTTTTTTATGATGCTCTCCCACTTGCAATACGACAATTTGTTGAAATGATGGCGCAAGGAGAGTTTATGAATAAAAACCCTAAAGAAGCATTTCAATTTTTTGATACTATTTCAGAAAGTTCCCAGATGTAGGACTCAACTTCTTCAACTATTGTGGAAAATAAGCCATCTACATCTGAAAGAGAAAAATATATTTTAAAAGACGATGATGATTTAAGAGCTAAAATAGCTAGTTTATCTTGAAAATTAGAAGCCTTAGAAATGAAAAAACTAAAGCAAGTAGTTGTTGTATCAACTACCGATCAAGTATGTGAAATTTGTGTGTTGTCAGGACATCATGCTTGGGAATGTCGAACTATACTTGCATTCAAAGAAGTGTTAATTGAACAATCTAATGTTGTTTTAACTTATAAAAATAAGCCTTATATGAATCCATACTCTGAAACTTACAATTCAGGATGGAGAAATTATCTGAATTTTAGTTAGAGAAATACACAACCTATAAATCAAACACAAGGTTCACCATAGTTACAAAATCAACAACAATATCAACCATATCAACCTCCTCAAAGAAGAACTCTGAAAGATACTATGAATCAATTTATTCAAAGTCAAATAAGTTTTAATACTCAAACAACTCAAGCATTTAATGATTTTAAAGCTCAAACTTCACAGAGTATTGAAGATATTAAAAGTCATCTAGCTAAATTAACCCAGTCTTTGAGTACTTCGGAGAAAGGAAAGTTTTCATCTCAACCTAAACCTCCACAAAGTCATAGTCAAGCTAATTTTGTGTCATCTAAAGCCTCTCCAAGTCAGGTACAAGCAATCATAACACTAAGAAGTGGAAAAGTCATTGACAAAACTATTAAACCTAAAATTTTAAAGAAAATACGAAAGAAAATTCCTGTTAATGAACCACTTGAACCTGAACCTTCAATTAAAAAGCAACCAGAAATACAAAATGAAAAAGATCTTTCATGTCCTATTCCTTTACCTTTTCCTCAATAGGTCAAAAAACTTTCATCTGAAAAAGATCAATCGGACATTCTTGGGTTATTTAAACAAGTAAAGATCAATATTCCTTTGTTGGATGCAATAAAATGAGTTCATGTTTATGCAAAATTTCTAAAAGATCTTTGCACGATAAAAAGAAGAACTAATGTACCAAAGAAAGTATTTTCAACTGAACAAGCTAATACTATAATACAACATGATACTCTTCTCAAGTATAAAGATCTAGGTAGTCCTACAGTCTCATGTCTAATTGGAAATTATCAAATTGAACAAGCTCTGCTAGATCTTAGATCTAGTTGTAATTTAATGTCATATTCAGTATACACACAATATGGATTAAGTGAACTAAAACCTAGCAATATTACACTACTACTAGCAGACCGTTCAATAAAAATTCCACGAGGAATTGTGGAAGATGTTATTGTTTAAGTTGATCAATTCTATTTTTCAACAGATTTTATTGTTATAGACACAGAACCAATTTGTCATGAATGTGTACCCATACCTTTGATTTTAGGTCGACCATTCCTAGCTGCATCAAATGCATTGATTAATTGTAGGAATGGAGTCATGAAACTTTCATTTGGAAATATGACTTTGGAATTAAATATTTTTAAAGGTGCAATATGACCTAGGGAAGAAGAGGAAATATATGAAGTAAACTATGTTGAAACATTAACTCAAAGTTTCTTTGAGAAAGTTTTTCTAGAAAAATAGTTATTTGCATTAGAATCTGTATCTAACAAGGAATCTGACAATAATGAAAATTCAGAATGTGAAAATCTGTTCTCTACATCTGTAGAATCTAATATCAAAATCGTTAAGCCAGAATTAAAACCTCTTCCAACTAATTTGAAGTATGTCTTTTTAGGAGAAAATGAAATCCATCCTATAATTATATCATCTAAATTATCTTAAATTTAGGAAAAAGAACTAACAAAAGTTTTGAAAAATCACTAAAGTGTTATTGGATGGAAAATAGCAAATATAAAAGATATAAGTCCACTTCTATGTACTCATTGTATTTATTTAGAAGAAAATGCTAAACCATCTCGTCAAATGCAAAGAAGATTGAATCCACACTTAAAAGAAGTAGTTCGCACTGAAGTACTTAAACTACTAGATGCTAATATTACTTATCCTATATCTGATAGTAAATGGGTTAGTCCTACACAAGTATTTCCTAAAAACTCTGGTGTTACAGTCATAAAAAATCAAGAAAACAAATTAGTCCCAATTCGTACAGTCACAGGTTAGCGTGTATGTATTGATTATCGAAAGCTAAATTCTCTCACCAGAAAGGATCAATTTGCATTGCCTTTTCTAGATCAAGTACTAGAAAGAATAGCTGGTCATGCATATTATTGTTTTCTAGATGGATATTCTAGTTATAATCAAATTGAAATTGCAATAGATGATCAAGAAAAAACTACATTTACATGTCTATTTGGAACTTTTGCTTATAAAAGGATGCCTTTTGGATATGTAATGTCCCAGCTACTTTTTATCGTTGCATGTTAAATATATTCAGTGATATGGTAGAACGATATCTAGAAGTTTTTATGGACGACTTTTCAGTGTACGGTGATTCATTTAACTTATGTTTGGCAAATCTTGAAAGAGTACTTATTAGATGTGAAGAAACAAACCTTGTCTTAAATTGGAAAAAATATCATTTTATGGTTACACAAGGTATTATTTTAGGTCACATAGTTTCTGAAAAAGGAATTGAAGTTGATAAATCCAAAATTGACTTAATAGCTAATCTTCCTTCACCAAAAACTATAAAAGATGTTTGATCCTTTTTAGGTCATGCTGAATTTTATCGAAGATTTATTAAAAACTTTAGTTCAATATCAAGACCAATTTGTAATCTTTTATGTCAGGATATAATATTTGAATGGAATGATGCATGCCAATTAACATTTGATAAATAAAAAAAATAAGTTTATTTATGCACCTCATGTAACCTCCTGATTAGTCTTTACCTTTTGAATTAATGTGTGATGCAAGTGATTATGCAGTAGGAGCTGTACTAGGTCAAAGAAAAGATAAAAAACCATTTGATTTACTATGCAAGCAAAACTTTAAATGATGCACAAATAAACTATTCAACCACAGAAAAAGAATTACTTGTTGTTGTGTTCGCATTAGATAAATTTAGATCATATATGATTGGATCATCAATTATTGTATTTATGGATCATACAACTTTAAAATATTTCCTTACTAAGAAAGATGTTAAACCATGTCTCCTACATTGGATTTTGTTACTTCAAGAATTTGATATTATTATAAAAGATAAGGAAGGAGTAGAGAATGTGGTAGCAGATCACTTGTCAAGACTAAACTATGAAATAAAAGAAAAACAAACTCCAATTAGAGAAACCTTTCCAGATGAACAACTATTTACAATAACTGAACTACCATGATATGCAGATATAGCTAATTATTTAGTTACTGGTACTATTCCTTCTAATTATACCTGGACTGATAGGAACAAGTTTTTAAAGGAGGTACGAAAACTTTTCTGGAAAGATCCTTATTTGTTTAAATACTGCAAGGACCAAATAATACGACGCTATATACCTAATCATGAAATCAGTCTAGTAATTCAGTTTTGTCACTCTGAAGCTTGCGGAGGCCATTTTGCTTCAAAGAAAACCACTGCTAAAATTTTGCAGTGTGAATTTTATTGGCGAACTCTTTTTAAAGATGTCCATATCTTTTGTTTAAATTGTGACAGATGCCAAAGAATGAGAAATATTTCGAAAAGAAATATGATGCCTTTAAACCCTATTTTAATTATTGAAATTTTTTGATTGTTGGGGCATCAATTTTATGGGACCATTTCCACCATCTTTTAGATATCTGTATATTTTAGTTGCAGTTGACTATGTTTCTAAATGGTAGAGGCAATTCCATGTAGAAATAATGATCACAGAACAATGATCAAGTTTTTGAATGAAAATATTTATCCTGATTTGGAATTCCTCGGACCATTATCGGTGATGGTGGATTACATTTTTGTAATAAATTTTTTGAAAATCTTATAAAAAAATACTCAATTTCACATAAAATATCAACTTCGTATCATCCACAAACAAGTGGTCAAGCTGAACTAGCTAATAAGGAGATAAAATATATTTTAGAAAAAAAAGTAAATACAGATCGTAAGGATTGATCTTTAAGATTGACTGATGCACTTTGGGCTTATCGGACTGCATATAAGACTATTCTAGGAATGTCTCCTTATCGGTTAGTTTATGGTAAATCATGTCACTTACTTGTAGAATTAGAACATAAAGCATATTGGGCAATCAAATGATGAATTTTGATATGGATAAAGCAGGAGTATCACGCAAACTTCAAATTAATGAATTAGAGGAGTTAAGAAATGAAACTTATGAGAATGCAAAAATTGCTAAATCAAGAATAAAATTTTTTCATGATAAAAATATCATGAGAAAATCCTTTGAACCATCTCAAAAAGTTCTGTTATATAATGCAAAGCTTCGTTTATTTCCTGGAAACCTAAGATCTAAATGGACAGGACCTTATATAATTAAGTGAATTTTCGACTATGGGGCAATTGAAATCGAAAATCCAGTAACTGGGAATATTTTTAAAGTAAACGGTCAAAAACTTAAACCATACAATGATGGATTCACTTAAGATATAACTTTTGTAAAACTTCCTAAGCCAGTATATGTACCATAAACTAATATATATATTATGGTTTAAAAAAAATATAAATACTAATTGTTTGTTATTTGTTTGACAGATTAAATCTCCTGAGTGAAAGTCAGATATCTTAATCACTTAAAAACAACAAATTGTTGATTTTTATTCTCAATGCTGGTTATTATTGTTTTTACATGGCAAATAATGTTTAATTTAAGTTGGGGAGGTATAGGTGTGCATTTATTTCTTGTGTTTAAAATAGTAATTTTAATTTAAAATTTTAGTTCGTCTTTGTGACGGCAGACGTTAAATAACCAAATAGTGAGTCAATTTTTAATTTTTTTTTAAAAAAAAATTAAAAACGGACCAAAAATTATTCTGGCTAAGTTTAATTTTATTACGTTACTTTCCAAAAGATATACATAAGTTGATCATGCAAAAAGCTAGGTATATTAGAAATTTATAAATTTTTGAAAGTCAAGCAAGACCACTGTGTGGAAAAAGTACATATGCTAAACACTGACAAGCAAATCGTCTTTGTGCTTGTGCAAAATGTGGTCTTACAGAACATTTGAGACAATATAATTAGTGTGCAGAACCAATTTCAGGTCGAGCATCAGATTGTTTATGGTGGATTAGGTATGGGCAGAGTAAGGATTATCCTGAGACGTCATCTTATTCTACCCCAATATTAACCAGATACATAAGAAATGAAGTTAATCATGTCACTAGTGTTATTGACCCAGATAGTTCTGATGCTGACTAAATATGATCAACAAGATGTATAGTTTTGGGAAAATATGCACATAGTTGTAAATAAATGTAAATAACTATAGAATAAATAGGAAAATTAGTAAATAATAAATAACAAATAAAAATTTAATAAACCCAATTCTTTTGAAAGAAAAAAGAGTGGTCAGCAAATTTTTGTAGAATATATAAAATTATGTCTAATTTTGTGAACTGCAGGAAATACAGGAGAGAGAGCAGAATTATAGAAAATTAGAAAAGCAGTCTGCAGTTGCAAACTAAAAACCAGTCAGATAGCATTGTCCAGACAGTGGAACTAACGTCCGGACGACAGTATAGATATCTTCCTCCCTGTAGAAAACATAGTATTTAAAGAAAAATCGACAAAAAAGATGGATTTAAGACGACGAGAAAGACAGTCTTCAAGCCAAGCGCAAAGGGGATCAATCTCCACTACCTGATCAACCTCCACAATAACCTTACCCAAGAAATATCTTCAATGCGGTGATGTTTGAGAATTTTGAACAACATGACTAGTACGATACTAATTTTTTGACTAAACCTGTTATTTCTGAAAGACCAATTATGTTTGAGGATTTTGAGAACATGTAACGCCCCAAAACCCACCTTGGACGACATTAAAATCTAAAAACCATTCACATCATGAGAGCAACTAAATAAATTCATCATTAAAGAATTTCATTCATCAAATATAACATTTACAATATCATCCCAAAAGAATAGGCCAACCATGACCATTACATCTCAAAAGAATCAACTATTTTTCTTGCAGCGGAATAAAAAAAAATACATCTATTAATGTATCAAAATATATCCCCTAATCTAAAACATGGAGAGTTCAACTCTAGACATTCCCCTCGGGATCCACGCTTTCCTCCAATTGGGCTTCCCAAGCCACCTGCTCATCAACTCCGAACTTTTCCTCTAAACTGACATCTGAGAATGAATAATGTTGTAGGGGGTGAGCACTAAGATCTGTAGCAACATCCTCTCAAACTCGAACAAAGTTTAGAAAATATCTAAAACAAGTCTGTCTCATTTGCAAATATCATATATTAATTTTTGAAAGAAAACAGGAGTATTTCAATCAATCTCAAGTTTACACAATAGCAATTAAGTAAAGTAATAACGCCAAGTTACAAATAACAAATCATTTTCAACCATAAACCCTTTCCCACAAGTTCTTGTAGAATCTCATACTTCCACAAGCTCTTGTAGAAAACCGTTTCTGGTACAATATACCATAAATCCACAACTTGTATTTGTATCTCATGTATGATACATGATTCGCATGAATAAACGCATCGAGAATATCCTGACCCACACACACACCCAAATCTTCGCAAGGATATCTAACCTTTAGGAAGGGCATATACCAACTCATAGTAGTGATGAATTCAACCTAGGAATAGTATACTAACCTTCAACCTCAATAACACGTGAGCGAATAGTGGTTTGGTCCTTGTAAGACAACAACCCCAGTACGAGTGATAGGGAACCTTCAAATCGACACGAATAAAAAATGCATCTAACCCAATCTACGATATCCGGCCAACAGCCGCCCATTGTCATCCAAACATCCACAAGAGATATAATATTCAATCAATTTCTCCAATCACAAATACATTCAAAAATCTCCAAATTTCACAAGTAGTATTTCAATAGAACAATTTAAGAAAATATGCAAGAGATCATCATAAATACCATTTTGTGGTTCAATATAAAGCACTAAAGGTTTGAAATTAAGAACAAAGGAAATTCAAGAGAAAAATCTATTTCTCTTGAAAACTAGCGTTTTGAGCCAAGAAGAAGAGATTTAATGGTTATCCCACCATAGATTTGTTTTAAACATGATAGTATTTGTATGAATATCAAGAATAAATGATTTACTAACAAATAAATAAGATTTAGAGTCAAAAAAATACATATAAATAAGCCCTAGGCTCAATGTAAGAGAATAGGAAGAATCACCTACTTTGGTGTTCTTGAAAAACTATGGTTTTGATCTTCTTGAAGTGGAAATCCCCTTTGTTCTTGTGTTTTTCTCTTCATTTCTTCCTCTCTAAGGTTTCCTAGGGTTAGAGATGTTGAAATGGGGCTAAATGGGACATCCTTAGGTATTTATAGTGGAAGAAAAATCAGCTGTTTCGCGACTTAAAATTTCAGATTTTTAGAAAACCTTCCAGAAGGTTTTTCATCAACCTTCTGGAAGGTTTGCCTATTGAGCAAACATTTTCATTAACCTTCCAAAAGGTTTGTCTACTGGACAAACATTTTCATTAACCTTCTGGAAGTTTTTCATCGATCTTCCGAAAGGTTTGTCTACTGGACAAACATTTTTTGTTAAGCTTCTGGAAAGTTTTTCATCGACCTTCCGGAAGGTTTTGCCTGTTTTTCTACAAATCCTCCCTTTTGCATTTCCTATCAATTCCAAACCCTTCCAATTCCAACCCAAACTTATACAACATACTTTTGTACATCAAACCTAGTTGGTACAAGTTTGATTACAACGATTTTCATATATTTGCAAGCTAAAACTAAGTTTTAACTATTATTTACTCGAATTTTACCATATTCATTTTCAGAAGAAATAATTACTTGCTATATATACCTATATACATAAATAAAGATAAAAGTGTGGGGTTTACAGAACATAGCAATCAGACAATTTCTTAATGCAAAAGGATGGTTATATTATGTTAGATTATTTGTTCCAGCTTATGACGACTTAGTTCATGAATTCTATAAAAATGCTAAAATTATTGGGAAAAGGCAATTACGTATATATATACGGGGTATTATTTTCCTAGTTACACCTACTACTATAGCCGAATTCTTTCGACCCATACCAAGACCAGAAAACCCCCAATATCCATATACACGATTACCTGATTTAAATGTTGTGGGGAGAGAAGTAACAGGTAACCCAACATTTGGTTGGGGGAAACCAAACAAATATAGAAAGTAAGGGGACCTGACTGATAAATACCGCATCCGGCATTTGATAATAGGACATAATTTGCTACCCCGTGCCCAAAAAAATCAAATCTATACTAAGCAGGCTTATTTCTTGCATGCATTTGGAATGAGACACACTATTGATCTGCTGAATTTAATCATGGACCAAATGATACTTACTGTGAATAGAATGAAAGCCTCACTCCCATATCCCATGTTAGTCTCTCAGCTATGCAGGGAAAAAGGAGTGATCATTGATCCGATATGGAAAATAGTGGATCATTTTGGAGCATTGGATAAAACTTCATTAAAAAAAAGTCATCAAGGACAGTAGGAAGACCGACTTGAAGCACCACCTAAACCCAAGAAGAGCCATTCCAGATACCTAAAGAATTCATATCATAAGAGGAACAACCATACATACTAATGGACGATAGAACTGATAGACATATCTTACCAGAGGTGGAGAACAATATTACTCAAATCAACCAACGCATGGATAAATATGAACAAACTCAAGCTGAACTTTTGAAGTTATTTAAAGATCGTCTCAGAGAAGGATCTTCTACTTCCTAAACGGACTGGAGATTCTACAAAACAATTTGCTTTCTTTCACTCATCTTTTACATTATGCACTTTTACTTATCCACTTGAACTTTAGTTTATGTTTTATACTTGTTTTTCTGCTTTAAAATTATTATTTTTTAACCTATTTATGTTTTGAATTAGATGTATTTAAATTATTTTTGTTAAAGTTAGAACCTATATTGTTAAAGTTAGGAAGACTAGTTCATATGATTCACAAATAAATTAAGTTAATATTCCTATGTTTTGTAAAAATAGCCTTAATCTAATCACGCGAGATTTTCATACTTTAGCTGTGTATTATCTTAATTTTTTTGTTTAAACTTACTCTTATAAAGCACAGATAGATTTCATTATTTTAAAAACCTTGTGAAATATTACACTCTTTACATATTTAGTGGAGATGTATAACCAATTGAAGAATTTGAGTCAATCTTCCTTGGATAGATATTCTACATCTACTCAAATAAACATCTTCAATTCTATGGTAAACTTTCTTTGAATAATTTCATTAATTTTGTCTTGATTAAGACTTGTTAGATTATATTATGAGCATTATTCTTGAAATTATTTTATGTAGGAATAATACAGATGAATAATTTCAGGAAAATGATCTTAAGCCATGTTTGATTAATCTTAAGCCTTAACCATTTCTTTTACAAAATTATATCCTTGGTCAATCATAATCGAGCCTAAAAATGTATAAATTCTTTTCTTGAAACCCAAAGAAATACCCGAGCCACATAAAAATATATTAAATCTACCATTACTATCTAATTTTCTTACACCATCTTTTAAATTAGTAGGATACGGAAAGAAAGAGAAGAAAAGGTAGAAAATAACAAAGAAAGGGCAAAAGAATGATCCCAGTTCAAAGAAAATATATTTTAAAAAAAAGAGCCAAGAAAGTGAAAAATAAAAAAAATGAACATGCAAAGTCTTAGAGAAGAAAGAGGTGTGTTACAATATTAAAGATAGCATTTGAATCCCACTAACGTCATTTCATACACCCTAAACCTATGGCCACATTACAACCCTAAGAAAGTCCTTTTTGTTCCAGAAATTATACATTTGTATTAATCCTATCATTCTAAAAAGGAAAGTGTTAATAATATATGTTAATACAATGTTAATATTCTTTTATGAGATTATGTCGAATTCTAATTTTATTCAATAACCGCTCTTTTAAACAACATGTGAAATTATTTGTCTTGTTAACTATATTCCAATCACATGTAGCTTGTGAGAATAGTCACTATAACAAGTGTGTTCTTTTTGCTAAGTGTATTCTAGAAAAGGACTGACATCAAAACTACCATGAAAGACGGTAATATTTCTTGAGTGATTTTTGAAACAAAAGAAATCATCACACACACACGAGTTTGTATAAAAATATATGGATAATGTTACAACTAACGTGTGTTACTCTTATAGTGATTAGAAAAGGAACTATTCTAGCAAGAAAGAATAAATATTGAT